>LCZG01000026.1:100295-269500 GCA_001483325.1 Huntiella savannae | reverse complement strand
GATTTTTGTCGCGTCGACTGGAAGGATTACAAAAAATAATAATTATCACTTCAGATTTAGCCCACTGTACATAGGCATATGCTGAGAAGATGTAGTCCAAGGGAATCGCCATGGCTACAGGGTTCAAATAGTTGGAAAAAACGGCACATGGTGGAGACGCGAGGTTGTGGAAAGTCTGGGTGGGCGGTACTTGGATTCCTTCGCTTGGGCACTACTGTATGTATGTATGTACATATGTACATATGTAGCCGATGAGGCTGCATCGATTGGCGATTGTGCGAATTGTAGATGGTCGGTTGTTGAGTAGCGCGTCGGAGTTAGGGGGTTCTGGAAGGGATATAGGGCTTGGAATACGATGGGACATGTGATGGATAGTGACAAACTACCATCTAGTGCATACAACATGTCGTTAGTATGTACTAATCATCATGCATCAACACCATGTGTCCGATAAGACCCACACGTCTCCCTTTAAACCACTGTAACCACGTCGTCCAAGGCGGTCGCCGATTTCAAGATTTCAAGACGTCTCTTTCCAATCAAAGATACCCCGCACCATGGAGATGCATCGCCAGGCCAACGAGGGTATCCTCGGTCGCCCTGAATTGGCCTTCTTCAGCTGACCTACCAGAATAGCCTTTATGTTCCGACGACTGCGAATAAACCGGTGTGTATTAGGAACGGGTTGTATATGTACATACATAGGTGGGATTGTAGGATGCGACAAGTATTTATCAACAGCCCGGTGAGACTTCCATGTTTGTTGAAGTAAAAGGCTTTGGATCAGTGTCGATCATGGATGTGGTGACAGACATGGGTGATATTGGGCTGGGCTAACGAATGCATGGCCTCGAATTGGATTGGTTTTGACTTTGGGTGGTTGGTGTCTACGAGACAATTGGCTTGATGGGACAGCTGACTGTAAGGAACGGAAACAGGTGGGGGCTATGTATGTATGTATGTACAGTAACATTTTGAATTGGTGGGTTTTGATGCTGGATACTTTGAGGCCAGCTGGATTGAAATATTGACGTAGGGATGATTCAGCAGGAGAAGAATCTTGATTCTGATTGTTCATATTTGATGACGTCGTGCAAAGTAGAGGTAGGGTTCGGGTCTACAAATCAGTGACATAAATAGTGGAGCAATCTGCCTAGCGGGTGCATGATAGTATGTGCAAAATTTAGCCGGTTGGCTTTGTTGTGGCTTTGTTGTTGTTGAAGAATGAGGAGGGAGAGTAGGAGGAAGGCAGACAGACAGACAAATGGAAACGATGACGTCGTATTACCAGTGAGTTATTTACGAAGTTTGTCTTGTTGTTGTGCATGTTTGAATACGGAATTGGTATTTTCTTTCTTTTCTCAAACTTGGAAATGACCAACCAAGACAAACAGCGACATACTGTGTATTTTGGAAGTTGACACTGTGGGCTTGACTATGTATGAAGGAATCTTTGAACGGACCGAGAATGTCAATGTTATAGGCGTTCGTTCCGTAGCGACGAGAGTATGGTGGATTATGTGATATTGGCGAGTTTTTCCCTGTTTCGGTTACGGTGGTTGTGGTGGCAGATGTTGTGACATGAGGATATTTATATGTTTTTTTGTCTGTTCTGTTTCTTTCTTAGTATATCGAACTTGAACTATCAAAAGGCAATCAATCTTACTATGTACTCATCCCTTTCCATCGTACACCCCGCCCGACGGGTGGAAACTACATTGATAGTTAAGCCAAGTGGACTCAAAAGTGGGTTTGCACGTCTTTTTGCGTTGCGAAACGGTTCCACTGAAGCTAACATGTCTTTGATTTGGTCCTAGCAACGGTGTTGTGGAAAAGTATTCTGGTGAAGAGAGAAAAGTGGTTTGCTTGAGGTATTGTGTAGGTTATGTATATACGAAGCTATGTATGGACGTACATACATATGCATGTATCAACACTCAGACCAAACAATTTGAAATGTTGAATAGATGGACCTGTCGCTCGGCTTTTCCTACAAAGCCACTATTAGTTTTCTTTCCGTTCCGTGTGTTTTGTGTATTTGATCAATGTCATTGTATCTTGTTGTATCTTGATAGACAGTAGTTGATCTATGTCTTGATCAAACTTGAAACTTTCACTTGAAAAGGGCGTCAACTTAGAAACTCCTCTACTACGCAACCAACTCTTCTCTTTTCTTGTTCCGCTCGCTGTATAGTACTTTATAAGCCCTTTATAGCCCATTTATAACACCACCCAGTATCCAAAGTCTCTGTCCGTAACCGTAACCTCTTTTTTTTTCAAATTTGTGGACACAATCAACCTCTACAGAAAGACAAAAAATACTACCAATTTATTTCTATAGCTTTCCTAAATCGTCTACTACATACTCCATAATAATTTTTTGACCAAAAAAAGTCAAGTCACTCAGCCAAGTCGGTCTACTTTTCAGGTCTTTTTTTTTTCTGCCCTGCTAAACTAGATTGTTGCCTTTCTTTTTTATTCCATGGGTTCCCATCATCATTTTGTAGTCTTTTCTTTTCTTCTTTTCTTTTCTACCTTCTCTTTCTTTCTTTCTTCTCCTCCTCACGTCCCTTTATTGTCGTCGTCGTCGTCATCATCACTTACTTCAAGTCTAGACTTTTGTTCTCCTCCCTTTAGTCAGAGACTTTCTCTCTTTCTCGTCGTCCCCATATTCTCACGATACTTGAGTCTTTGAGATTCCATCTTTGAGATTCGAGATACCTTCAACTACCCTTTTTTTTCACGACACACATATACCTCGACCGTTTGTGGTTTGATAGTATCTTTGTTTGATATCTTCGTTCAAGTCTCTTTTGTTACTTTACTGTACAAAAGATTCATATCAACGAACATCTAAAACGAGATCTCTCTTCCACTGTGTACAGTACCTGAGAGAAAGACGAAAACAGGAGATTGACCATTGCTTTTCAGCTGGTCAACAAGAGAGACATGAGAACTGGGTCCTCGGAATAGAAAAAAGAGCGAATTCAACTTGCCTTTTTATTTCTATTCTTCTTCTTTGCATTTTGTTTGTATTCTTTATTTTCTTTACTACCTTCTTTTTTTGATATCTTATTGTTTAGCGTTGTCTTTTTTTTTTCTTTTTTACTTTTCATTCTTGAGATACCACTGGAAGAGTTTTTTTATTTTCACATATTCAAATCTCTTTTCCTACCAAAAACAATTGCTTGGTTTTGTTTGTTCATTGTAAAAAAAGAAAAACCGACAAAAATCACTTTTTTTGACAACTGACGTTGATAACTTACATACGTCGTTGCCACCTTGCCCCGCTCTATTCGGTCAAGCGAAAACCTTCTATCCGTATTCCGAACCGGTCTCTATTAAAATTCAACTACTTGTATATCGGTACAAGTAATCGACAATCTTGTATTCACAGATTGATCTTCAAAACTTATCCAATACATATCGTAAGTTACCATTCATTCCCGACATCGCATTCGGCATCCGTTTATCTATCGTCTTCATAACTTAATCATCTTCACTACAACCTTTATTTCGATCCATTTCAAAACGCTCTGACCAGTAGATTGTCTTCTTCACAAGACCAATCTCATTCGCACCAGTTGTGCAAAACACTCTTTTTTTCTTTCCCCGCTGCCCGTTCCGCAGACCCAACCTCTTGTTTTATTTTTATAGGTCTTTGGCTTTGGTACCTTCAAATGGAAGCTTATGAAGAAGCCAGTTCATTGGTATATCAAGGTCATTGAGCGTCTGTGCCTGTGACCTGCATACTTTTGATATTACTAGTATGCGGCGTTTTTCTCTTTCTTTCTCTCTTTCTTCATTCTCTTCTAGATCTGGTACATCTTCCAAGTGTAGACTAATCAGTAGTTGACCTTCATTATCAATGGCCAAATGCCATATATCATGGTCTGATACATAGCCTAAAGCTAGTTGTGTCTCCCATTGTAGCTTCTGTTTTCCCTTTACTGTGTCACCATCATTACTACAAGACGCACACATGTGTTTTATTGCTCAAACCCAGCCCCGTCAGCTTTCGTTTTTGCCTACAAGCATTCTATTCCTGCTTACCGCCAGGCCGCCAGCCAACCCGCAGCAGCTGCTACCAAGTCTTCTCAAATATGCCAAGTCCACGGACTCCAAGTGGGATTTTGTCTGTCTGGTATATCTTGCTTGTCAGAAACACCGCAGTACCATTTGCAGTGCAGTAGCGTCCTAGTGGCAAATGTTGCTCTTTTTACAGCTAGCTTTGTTCCTACAAAACCTCTATACATAGAATCGTTGGCTATAATCTGTCGTCATCTCTTAGCCCCCTTCAATTGTCTTCTTATTCCTGTTTCTTTTTCTCTCTCTTTCTTTTTTCTTTCTTTCTTCTTTACCCCTCCTCCGCCCGTCCTAAGCGCAAACCTGCCTTGTCAATTTTTAACCCCCCTCCTCCCAAAATTCGACCCATCGATCGATAGAGCCAGTGAATCTTATTTCGTCGCTGGCACGACTCACACTATCTCGACTTGACTCGACTCTCCACCATAATACCAAGCAATCTTGCTATATACTCCCTTTCTTCTTCTTCTTCACGTCTTGTCATTGTCGTGTGTCGTCATCATCATCGTAATCAGTTCTTTGGGCATACAAAAAAGGATTCACTCAGGATATACGGGATCACTCTCAAACTCACACTCTTCTTTCTCTTTTCAAAGTCTTCACAGCCGTGGGAAACGTTGACTCGTCCCCTCTCACAAACTCACCTATTCTTTTTTTTTTTTTACTTTCAAATCTTGGTCTTGCTGTCGACCTCTGCTTTCTCTCCGAATCAAATATCAACGACTCTCGCTTTCGCTTTCGCTTTCGACCTCTTTCTTCTTGCTTTTGAAGAATAAGAGCATCTAATACATCCATCGAAACAACCTTAATCTCAAGTCCATTTTTACCAAAAATCGCGCTGGAGCTGGTTTGCATCGCATTTTTGATGATTTGGATCAAGTATTAAAATCGGTGTCTTTGCTCTCTATCTTATAGAAGCACCAGTGTAGCCGTGGTATGTCATTTCTTCTTCTTGTTCGTTCTTTCGTTTTCGAGCTTCCTTGGTCCAAGACCTTTCTTTCTTTTTCGTAACCACCTTCCTGTTTGTTCTTCTCTTGTTCTTCACACATATCAAAATTCTAGCCAATAGTCTTTTCGAAATCACCCCTTGCCAAGACTATGATGGACCTTCGACCCTCTACCACAGAACACAGAGAACACACAGAATACATATGTACTCTATGACATACTCTACGGGAGGGACACTTGGAATCCACCTCCCTTTTATCTCTCCTTCAAGAAATCTGTTGGTGTCGATCGTCAAGCCAAAAGTGTGGCCCATCATGCGGCTCTCATCTGCATTATATCTCCCTTTTTCCTTTTTAATCACATTATTCTGCTCCTCTTCCGCTGCACATTTCCCGCAAACATCCCGGCCACCCGTCAAAAGTTGGAACGCTTCGACGCTTTATGCCTTTCATTTCTCGCCATATTTATGCCCGACCCTTTGGCGCAAGCATGCCATGCTCGCCCTACCAAAGTCTCAACTTGAGATTAAGCACAAGCCCACCAAAAGTCTGACATTTGCTTGGTCTGTTGTTTGGTCTTTTGAACCCGCCAGTCTAAGACCTGGTTGGTGCTGGTTGGTGCTGAAGTAATGCGGCCCGTCCAATCAATGCATACGCACAAACGAGATAATGAAAGTACGAGCACTGGCTGTGCTTCTTTTTTCTCAACTCATTTCTAAATTCCTTTATTGTGCCGCGAATATGGGAACAAGGTCCACTACGTGCCCAAGTTGGGACGACCACCATGCTGTTGGACCGACGACGATCGTCGAGTTCCTTGACGGAAGCTTTTGGGGGCATGTCTTTCAGGGACTTGTCGTGTCGCCATGTTCGAGCTGAGTCCCCGATAATGGCTGTAATAGTTCATGGTAAACCTTAGTGACAGAAGTTAATATCCACTTCTTCCTAAATCCAAAGTCAGCCCGAGAGTTGTGGAGTCTTTGTTCAGCCCATCTAGAAATGCTTTTAGCTCTACACGGCAATCTTTTCACTAGAAACTACACACGTCAATTCCATTCAAAATCCAGAAATTCACCATATACCCCTCAAGTGATGGGGAAGTTACTAATTCTGGTCATCTTACTCTCCTGAATGTCCATTTTTCACATCCACGTCGGTAGTCGTCTTCTTCCAAACGTGCACCCACCAACCAGGCGGACAGCCGAGAACTCTTCCTTGTCTCCATTCTAGCCGACGAATGACATAGCCGGTCAATCAAACTTGACCTTTTCCTTTTTTTTTCTCACTTCTTCCTTTTTGTCGCCCGCCGTCATTCATGCTAGCACTTTAATTCGTTAATGGGCTCACCCACTCGCCAATTACCTCTGCATCTACGACGACATTCATTGTCCCTTTTGGGATCAATCTGCCTAGACTCGACCTCTACATGGTCACGCTCTCAAGCGTTTTTTTCTCCTTCGTCTGGGTGTCGTCCTTGCACGCTATTCATCCTCCAATTTGCTGAGCCCTCCACTCCCAGCCAACTTAACGATCCTCCATTACTACTGCAGGTATCCCTTTTGCTGGGTCTCTCTGACTTGCTGCGCTGCATCTCTTTCTGATGGCTGGCCCTGATAGCCCGTTCGCTTTCCCCTACCCCTTGTCCAAGTGGGCACGTTAATGGCGACAATCACTTTCACTTTCACTCCTTCCCACTGAACCTATCGTGCTTCAGCGCCTCGTACACCCTATATACTGTCCTTATACTTGGCTGTGATGGCCTCCCCTCCCTCCCTGAACCTGCCAGCCTCCTCTCAAAAGCCAGCCGTGACCCCAGTTCTTTTACCCTATTATCCCTGGCCCTGACTCTGCGCGCCCCTGGGCCCCACGACCATGGGTCATGGGTACCTTGGACCCGCCGTTGCTCGCTCTCTTTTTCCTTTATAATACTCGTGCTAACTGCAATCCTCTTCGTTAGATTTCTCGCTCTGGTATTTAACCATCATCCAACGCCCTCCCTAAGAACACCAACAATCCAGTTGTTTCTTGGTCAAGGGAAGCTGAGTTTCTTGAGTCGATTTACTTCTTCTTCGAGTTCCAGCTACAGTCACTCTTTTATTATCCCCCCCAACACCCTCCACACAACACTCTCCAACTTTTGACGACAGTCTTGCTTTTTCGCTTGTCCAATAGCAATTTTCTTCACTTCACTAGAGTCCTTCATCGTTCTTCTCTTGTAGTGTTGTTATTTGGTCACGATAATCTTCTGTCTACTCTTCACCACTCTCTTTAATTCTAATCTTACCTAATTGTTTTTGTTTTTGCCTCTGCTTTTTTTTCTTTCTAGCAGCTTTGTTCGGTATTTTTTTCTACACCTGTTGATTGATTGATTAAGTTCTCATCGTCAACTACCGTCAAGCTATTCCATTCTTTTCAAAATCACCACTACACCTACAACCGCCACCACCTTGTAAATCGCAAATCGACAACAAGCTTCTCGCTCTAAATCGATTTCATTACGACCTTTCCGCCATTTCTAGACATACCCTCTCAAGACTTATCCGTCTTACCTTTAAGCAATCACCTCACCGACCGACTTGCTCCATTCTGTTTGTATCTTATACAAACAATCATCTTTCCGTCTAGACCTTTCTATCTTACTCTCTCCACCAAAAACACCCGACAAAATCGCCATCATGTCTTTCCAAGGCTACCAGCCCGACGAGGAGATGTTTTACGAGACTGATGACCATGTTGGTCGCAACTGGGAGGATACCCGTCGTCAACTCAAGATGATCAACTGGGATCGTCAGGAGCAGATCGGCAACGAGATGTCTCGTCTTCTTCACGACGAGTACGTTGAGGATGTCATGCAGCACATGCGCCACATGGAGGTAAGAACAAAACACATTAAAGAGAAGTCAATTTTGTATTCTCAATACTAATCAACCATTCCACCACTTTTAGGACGAGACCCTTCCCGATGTCAACCTTATCGACATGCAACGCGAGATCCAGTGGTTCATGCGCCCCTTCCTCATGGACTTCATCATTGAGGCTCACAACGCTTTCCGCCTTCTTCCCGAGACCCTCTTCCTTACCATTAACCTTCTTGATCGCTACTGCTCTAAGCGCATTGTCTACAAGAACCACTACCAGTTGGTTGCTTGTGCTTCTCTGCTCATTGCTGCCAAGTACACTGACAAGAAGGAGCGTGTTCCTCAGATTTCTGAGCTCAACCGTATGTGCTGTGGGCTGTATGACTCTGGCATGTTCACCCAGATGGAGATGCACGTTCTCAACACCCTCGAGTGGACCATTGGCCACCCCACCGTCGACTTCTTCACCCAGATCATGGTTGCCGAGGAGCGTGATGACAAGGAGGTCGAGCACATGACTGCTTACCTTTGCGAGGTTGCCCTGTACCACCGCGACTTCGTTTCCACCAAGCCTTCCGTCCTTGCTCGCGCCTCGCTTGCCCTTGCTCGTGCCATCCTTGGCCGTAACGAGGTCAACGACGGTGAGTGGGGTCAGGCCGAGAACGACACCTACATGACTCTCTTCCGCCACCTTGCCCAGCCCTCTGCTGTCCTCAGCAAGAAGTACTCTGGCTCTTCCTTCTCTCGTGTCTCCAAGACCCTCACCGAGTTCATGCGCCGCCAGGCTGAGATCTCCCGTCGCAACGCTGCTGCCGCTGCCGCTGCTGCTGCCGCCCAGAACGTCCAGGCCGCCATTGAGCCCTCCACTACCGTCAGCATTGAGATGACCACCGATGAGACTGTTTGCGCCACTCCCCACGTTAAGGTTCAGGGACGTGACGCCAACTTCGAAGGCTACCCCACACCGCCAATCACCCCCGACGGCGCTAACTTCGTGCCTGGCATGAAGGTTAAGGAATCCCATGGGTATGTGCAGTCACCAATGACTCCTACTAGGAACCATTTGGCACCGCAACATGCCCAGCCGCAATTCCAGCACCAGGTTCCCGCCGAACAATACAGCAGATTCCAGAGCGATATGGATTACACCATGGCGTAATTGACTCGGCGTGCTTCATAGCGCTGCTGTTTTTCTTTTACGTCATATTCTTTTCCTACTTTGTTCTAGATATGGTTTCGTTTGTTTTCAGTATATGTCTCCAGTTTGGCTGCGCCTCTCTTCTATTCTTCCCTGACGATTTAAATCACGTTTGTTTTTGTAATTCGACTGGAACGAAGCTCTTGAAGAGTGTGCTGCTTTATTCGCCGTTTTGGGCATTTACTGTATCGGCTAGTGTGTTGCCTTCCCTTTGTCATCTCTCTGTCTTGTTTTTCTTTCTTGGATTCCCTTTAGTTTTCCCTTGAGCGTTGTTTTTGTTTCTGATTTTCTTGTTATGTGTCAAAGTTGGTCTTTAAGACATTTTTGATACCTGATACTACGTACAACCAGCCACCCCTCTCCGTCAAACCCGGAGACCAATGATATCCCTTTGGCCGTGTATTTCCTTAGCTTCAGCTTCGTTATTGCCATATTTCAGTCTGCTTTTCGTGTTATCGTTTCGCTACATCTTGCTATAGCCGTTGGAGGAGTCGATAATTCTGGATAATCAAAACGCCGTCGAAACATGATGTGGTTTAACAGTGAGCCCACTTGGAGTCCGTTTTGTTGTGTGAGTGACGCTTCTGTGCGCTGTGACAATTACGTAGAGACTGAGGTCTTGACTCTGGTGCGAGGGATACACGGTGGAATGTCTGCTGGGTTGCCTATTGACGAGAGGGCGAAACACATTCCTCACTTGGGAATTCGAGGCCATTCCACATTTACCTATCTTGCCTGTCTGGTCATCACCAACAGAGCCTCCTCTTATTCCTCTACATACCCCCATTCTCCGATCGACCCACGTCGATCCACAGAGCGGAATGTCCCCTCGGCATCATCGAGCGACTCCCTCTTGTACCATACTGGTGACGCCGGCAACATGACAAATTCATGTGTACCCGGCTGGTGCGGTGATTTTGAGATCTCGTGTGATAACATAGTCCACACAGATCGCTTTTCCTATTTCTTTTTTGGTTTCTTTCTGCTTTTGGCTGTTAGCCGTCTACTTGCGTTCTTTTTTCCTATGTCGACTTTTCTTTTCGTTTGCTTTGGTTTTTTTTGATTGGTGTGCGGTGGCTGCGGATGAGAAAATATGATGTTTTTTTAACTGAGGTTTTTTTTTATAAAGTTTTTTATGTGATTTAATGGAGATTTGGAGTTTGGTGATCTTTTGAGGATTGTTTATGTGAATGGCATGTGGAATATTTGTTTGGCTTTGAGTGTGATGTAGTTACTGTGATGGCTTGGGACTATCCTTCATGTGAGCGTCATCTGATTTCTTTCTATCCACGACTGATATCCCCACTCATATCATTTCCTCCCGAACACCACTAATGGGACGTTTTAACATGTTTAGATAACATCTTCAGATATCTTGTTCACTTTGGTAGAAATACGAGCAAGTACTCTATATAAGAGCTGTTATGAAGCTGTTTGTTATCGGCAACGTGCCTGAGTGGTTAAAGGGTATGACTAGAAATCATATGGCTTCGGCCTCACAGGTTCGAATCCTGTCGTTGTCGGGTCTCTTTGGAGACGTTCTTTTTTGGATGGATGGTGGTGCCTTTTTGATGTATGTATGCATGCACTATGTTCGTGATTGGGAAATCTATTTTTGGATAGGATAGGAGGGGAGGGTATTGGATGTAGATGAACCGATGGGTACATGTATTCTGGATACACAGTCATCCATTGGTTGGTCTGTACTATACTTTCCAAACCCTCGTACAATATCATTTCACACACACTCACAATACATTCACAATATCCCAAAAGCCAAACTTAGTTTTTTTGTTATTTCATTCATGAAGTCCCATTTTATTTTTCAGAGTCAACCGTCGTCAACCCGACAGCCCACCCAACCAAACAAAACCCAACAACAAGGAGACAGCCCCAGGGTATCATCCCAGCCTAGCCACACAAAGAAGCAACCAGATCTCACTAATCACGTTCTCTGCAACTAAACCACAACACCCCGCATGCTAAAATCTCCCCAGTTGCTAGCCCATCTAGTAGCGCTTCTCGCGCAGGGTATCAGCGTGCTCCTCGAGAGGCGAGCGGATGAGCTTGGTCTCAGCCCACAGGTTGGGAGTGAGGAAGCCGTAGGTGTTGGACACCGCGGAGAAGGTGGCCTTGAGGGTGTTCTCGAGGGTCTTGGTGGAGCCGGACGACGAGGTGTACGCGTCTTCGACACCGGCGAGCTGGAGGAAGCGCTTGACGGCGGGGGAGGCGACGAGGCCGGTACCGCGGGGGGCGGGGATGAGCTGGTAATTTAGCGTTAGCTTGTGTTTTCCGAGAAAAGAAGAAATTTCAGGGCACGGGGGATTCCTCCCCCGTGCGAGGGGGGTTTTATAGCTACTTACACGGACAGTGACGGAACCGCACTTACCCGACTCCTTGCAGGGAAGGGAGTGGGGAGCACCGAGGTTAGAGCCCCAGTAGCCGCGACGAACGGGGATGACGGAGAGCTTGGCGATGATGATGGCGGCGCGGATGGCGGTGGCGACTTCCTTGGACGTCTTGATACCGAGACCGACGTGGCCCTGCGAGTCACCGATGATGACGATGGCCTTGAAGCGGGTGCGCTGACCGGCGCGGGTCTGCTTCTGGACGGGCTTGATCTGTTTGGGGGGAGGGTTTTTGTTAGTTCTGTTGTGGGATTGTTTTTGGCTTTTGGGGTGGAAAAGTGGTTGGGTTGGTTGATTTGGTGTCGGTTTTCGAGTCGTCGTTTGATGTCGTTCGTTCGTAATCTGCTTCCAAACCAACCAACCTCCCTCATCAGCCCCTTCTCACGCCCTCCAAAAACTAACCTTCATGACCTCATCCTTCAAAGTGGGCAGGAAGTTGTCAACAATCTGGTACTCCTTGATAGGGAGCGAGTGCAGGTAAATCTCCTCCATGCTGGAGATCTTACCCGCCTTAACCAGACGACCCAGCTTAGTAACAGGCTGCCACTCCTTCTCCTCATTCTTGTTACCACCACGACGACCACGTCCACGACCACCACGACCACCACGGCCGCGGTCACCACCACGAGAAGCAAAGCCACCACGGGCACCAGCACGGTCAGCCATTTTGGAATATATGTGAAAAAAAAAAAATGGGGGGGGGAGTTGAGAACAACGAAAATGAATTCCGACTAATTTCCAAAGAGGGGGGGAAAAGGGAAGAAGCGTTTTTGGGGTGTCGGCCCGCGAGAGTTTTTTTTGCGCTGCGTTGAAGGGTTTGGTATGTACCGAGGGGATGTCGGACGGGGGATCATTTTTGGCGGGGCTCCTAGTTGGGATTTCGCCCACAAATTTTGGGTGATTTTGCGGCGTCAGCGGGGCTACGTGTGGCGCCGTGTTAGTGGACGAGCCCTAAGTAGACCATTTTAGGTGATTTGTGGGGCTGTATAGTGTGGCGTAACTGGAATGTGTCTACTCACTGGATCCCTGTCAGTCAGACAGGAGCTTAGTCAGACCGACATTAGAGTTCATGTTTCACCGCATTTAAAGACGGCAGTGGTTAATGAGTTGTGAACCCCAATACGGGGTGTAATCTGTCATCTCGTGTAACACGGGCTTCTAGAACATTACTATGGGTGTCAACCTCCCAGACACTATAACGCACATGCACACATACATACTAAGAAATGACG
Organism: Huntiella savannae; assembly: GCA_001483325.1. Lineage (NCBI taxonomy): Eukaryota > Fungi > Ascomycota > Sordariomycetes > Microascales > Ceratocystidaceae > Huntiella > Huntiella savannae. Next base: position 256,771 of record LCZG01000026.1, on the reverse strand, counting down.
AAAAAAAAAAACAATAACATGATATCCTAAATTTTGAAAGAAAAGAAATGCCCATACAAACAATTTTACAAACGCAAACAAAGAGTGGAAATGATCACCGGCTGTTTTCACAGCTTCAACACCTAGAACCTAGCTGCACATGTTTAAGCACAGCCGGCATCCGCCTTCTTGGTCTCCTCAGCTGGGGTCTGAGTCTCCTCAGTCTTGACGATCAAGCCCGCCTCAGACTTGGCACGTTGGGCGTATTCACTATACATTTGGTTAGCACATGTTGACAAATCAGTTATAGAATGTGGAACTTACACCCAGCTACCGTCGTACACTCTCCGAGTCTCTGGCTTGCCAAACTCGGCAATCTCTAACGCGGTCTCCAGGACGCACGCAGTTACACCACTACCGCAAGTGGCAACAATTGGTCTCTCGGGGTCCAGACCCTTGGAGACGAAGAGCTCACGGAGCTTCTCCTTGGGGAGGAAAGACTTGGTCTCGGGGTCAAGGACCTGACCAAAAGGAATGTTGATGGATCCTGGCATATGACCCGACGACATGCCTTCTCTGATTTCTGGCTCCTTGCCCGACCATCTGCCAGGACCACGGGCATCAATAACCTGGACACCAGCAGTCTCGGCACCTTCAACGCCATACTCTGACGCAACCTGCTTCATGTACTCGAATGAAGCAACGCGGGTGTCATCCTTCTTGGGGATAGGGTAGGTGCAGACATCAACGGGGTAGAACTCTCCAGTCTCAGTGGGCAGACCGGCAGCAACCCATTGACGGAAGTTATCAAGAATGTGAACCTTCTTATGGCCGCAGACACGAAGAGTCCAGGCTACACGGGGCGCGGAGAAGATACCAAGCTCGGCGGTATCATAGACAACAACGGTATCGTCAACACGGATACCAAGCTCGCTCATGGTGGTAGCCAACTCCTTGCCAGAAGGCAGCATGTGGGGGTACTCTGAGTGCTTCTCAACAACCTTGTCGAGGTCAAAGAAGCGGGCCTTGGGAATGCGCTTCTCAAGGAAAGCGTCAATGCCCTTGCGGCCATCGTTGGGCAGGAACCAGGCGGCGCTGAGAGGGATAACGCGGGACTCGGTGGAAGCGGCGTTGGTAGAGTTAGCCTTGAGGGCATCGCTCAGTTGCTGAGGCGAAATAATGTAGGAAGAAAAGGAGCGCATGGCCAATGGTGAAGAGGAGAATGAGGTGGCGGCAGGACGAGCAATGGCGGAAAGGGTGTGGCGGCCCCGGGACAAGAGACTGGGAATCATTATAAAATGCGGCTGTTGTGTGACGGAAGGTGGTATTATGTGGCGGGGGTGTCAACAATGGACCAATGGCGACAATGCTGTTGTCGGGCCGTCGCGAAAGGGAAATAGTCGGGCGGAGGTTCTGCGATGAAGTGTAGTTGATACTGATTTACACAAATAGACGATTAAGGACGCGAGATGAGGCAGAAGATCGTAGTCGTGTCGCCAGATGGAGTGGAGTAGAGAGAGCAAGGGCTGAAGCGAGGTTCCTCTTTTTTTTTTCCTATCGGGGATCAGATGTCGGCCGGATAGACTGTGCGGCTGTAAACCGAGAGCCAAATAGATTAACAAGCGATTTGAGCGGAGTGGTGCTCTGAAAGAATGCCTGGTGATGAAAAGAGTGAGAGGAATTGGGACGTGATTACGCCGATTAAAATGTAATTAGAAGAGGCGACGAAGGAGAAGACCAATAAATAAAGACGTAGTTAGTGTACGACGTCTAGATAACAGTAGGCTGATGTATCATCCACTATGATTCAGTAATGCGATTGCTAGTCTGCTCTTTGTGGATACACTAAAACATCCAGCAGTAGGAATCCGTCACTCACTGGTTGTTGGTTCGCTGGGATGTTTCTGAAATTTTTTCGACAATTGATGGAAATTAGTGCCTGTCAAAGCTGCAGTAAACCAAAGTGGGGTAAAATTGCGAATGGACCCTTGGTAACCCTATGTGGCATGGTGAGATGCCAGTTTTGTACGACGCTGTTGTTATTTGGTAAGGGGTTGCGTCGCTGAGATCCATTTATCATGCATGACATGCATTTTATTTTGGTAATTAAGCATATATAGGGACTGGCTTAAACATGAGAAATGTAGATTTTGACAAAGAGTATGCATGTCAAAACAGAACGACAACGGAGGTATGTTTAATGAGCCGAGAGTGATACATGTACCGAGCAAACAGCATTTAATAAAAGTCTATATGAATCTAAAGAAAGCGGTATCAAGCAAAGTAATGGAGAGACCCCGACTGGAGGCAAGTGAAGGCGGTTTACTTGGTAGGATCATAGCGGCAGTTAGAGCACGTCCGACCGGGAGCTAGATAAACATTCTCACGACCGCGACCCGTGCAAATGGGGCAAAGCTTTCCAGGCAATGTGCCGCAGGGCTGTTGGTGAGTTAGTACTGAAGACTGTGACACGATGACTATTGGAATTGTAGGACTTACGCCGGCGGGGTTGGGGTACTTTAGAGGAGGTGGGACCCAGTCCTTGGTGACGCCCTGGTAAGAAGACTTTCTGGAGGAGGTGCTCTTGGTAACGCCCTTGGATGAGGAGGCTTTGGAGCTAGAGCCGGAGGCCTTGGAGCTAGAGCCGGAGGCCTTGGAGCTGGAGCCGGAAGCCTTGGAGCCAGAACCAGAACCAGAGCCAGAGGCCTTAGACCCAGAGCCGGAGCCATAAGCGGGGGCCTTTCCCTTGGAGCTGGAGGACTTCTTAGAAGGTGCCATTTTGATGATGATAGAGTGTTGAAGCGGAAAGAGTTGATTGAGATGGGAGTTGATCGAGTTGAGAGGTGATTGAATGTTTTGTGAGTGGTGGAGATTAGAATAGATATAGCCTTAACACCGGGGAATAGTCCCACCTTAAATACACTTGAGATAGTATGCCATCAGATTCATGATGCCGTGTTGTCTCTCTGTATATACCACTCATCATTGTTGTGTACGCTGTTGCCGATGCCAGAGGTATACAAAGATCGTGGTGTACCAACCAACATAACATGGAATATATCCATACCCTTTGACAGCTTGGTAGGCCGTGGTTAATGAACGAACTCCTTCGGCTTTCGCCATGAGCGGAGACTACAGAGATGTGAAGACTTTGTTGGATCCACCAGTTGGTGATGTGAAAGAAGACATCGCCCGTGTGGATTCGTCGGTTTCGTGGGACAGCACGTATGGTTCCAGACCCTGTAATTTAAATAGGTGCTCAGCGTTGCATATTCAGTTCATAGATGCAGATTGCTAATAGTTCATACACATGTCACTACGTACATAATGGAAAATAGTACAATTAAAATATGTTTGAGTTCACCATGAGGCATATTTGCCAGCGCTTTCAACTACAGTTTATGAAATCATTTTCACCAAGTAAAAGTCACAAGTCATGAAAGGCAGTATATGTTATCAAATGTTGTATTATACGTCAACAAGTCTATCCAGCAGACAACCAAAAGAAAAACATCGGACCAGCTGATGTTCCGCACTCGGCTAACGAAGACTGCAAGCCAACTAAGTCCTATCATCGTTTCTGTCATAGCCACAAATCGGACAATGCCTTCCAAGCGTCACACGAACTTCCCTGCCGCATGATTTGCAAAAAGGACAAAGCTTCGAGGGAAGTTTCATACGCGGGCAGCCAGGAGTATGGTAGCTGCCTCCGCAGTTTTTGGTCACGTAGCTGATAAGGTCAGCGGCAAGACTCAGGTCTTGTTCGGGGGTAGACTCGGGGAGCTTGATAGGTCTGCACATTTTGGCGGTAGAGAAGATTGAAGTAGAGTAAGTTTTTGTAAGTAGAGAAAGTTTCTGTGTTTATATAATTGGAAGGCGATGATGTAGATGAGATTGTGCTGTCAGTTTAGACGGAACCTCTGGCCTTAAGTACTTGCGGATGTTGTTATTGAATTCTTTGTGGGTTGGTTGAACAATGAGTGAAAGGATACCTCCCATATATACGCATCTCGCCGCTGCCGTGGGTACAATGCACAAAGGGAGTTCATGCCATGAAGTTGGCTAATCCTTCAGCTTAGCACATATATTTAACAAACTGTCTATTCCCCCCGCTAATGATTTGACGATCAAAGAACTGACCGAGGAATTTGACTGGACACATAATGAACCTAGGTCATTGGCACATGTAACACGTCAAAACGAAGACAAAGAACAAATTCCGAATCCAACATGTGAAACTTTGGCGGATCACCCTGGGAAATGTTTCACCATTTTCTCCGAGTACGGGAAATACCGACAAAGGATCTACACCCGCAAGGAATCGAGTTATAGGGAAACATTCAAGTTAACGCATATAGATACGATGACGTCAGTATGGTGTGTGTAGCCTATGGGGAAGATTGAGCTTATAATGTGAACTATAGAGTATCTATGTGATGAAAGGGACTGAAAATATTTTCCCGGATACTTCCTCTTTGTGGCTGGTGGAACCTGGTTATGCATGCGTAGTTGGAAGTGTTGCCAACGGTGCCTCATGGTTACCTTGAGCATATTTCGGTGGTACCAATCTCTATCAAGTGTATGGAATTCTACTGTGCAAGACTGTCGAAGTCAGAGTACACTGCTTAGCAATTATATGCGTTTCATGACTCACAATTACGCCCATTATCCCAGTATATCAGTAAATTCCGAAGGAAGGGCTCTTCTTTTACATCACCCGGTAATGGATCCAACATAATCTCCATACTCTCCGCTCATGGCGAAAGCCGAAATAGTTGGCATATCGGCAACAGTCTATCAATCTGTCAAAGAATATGGGTTCACCACATGTTAGGTTGGTTGGCACTCACCCATCTTTATATACCGGCCATATCGGTAACAGCGTACACAACAATGATAAGTGGTAAATACAAAGAGACAACACGGCATCATGAACCTGACGTCACACTATCTCAGATGTATTTAAGGTGAGACTACTCGCCGGTGTTAAGGTCATATCTATTCTATCTCCACCACTCACAAAACATTCAATCACCTCTCAACTCGATCAACTCCCATCTCACTCAACTCTTTCCACTTCAACACTCTATCATCATCAAAATGGCACCTTCTAAGAAGTCCTCCACTTCCAAGGGAAAGGCCCCCGCTTATGGCTCCGGCTCTGGGTCTAAGGCCTCTGGCTCTGGTTCCGGTTCTGGCTCCAAGGCTTCCGGCTCCAGCTCCAAGGCCTCCGGCTCTAGCTCCAAGGCCTCCGGCTCTAGCTCCAAAGCCTCCTCATCCAAGGGTGTCACCAAGAGCACTTCCTCCAGAAAGTCTTCTTACCAGGGCGTCACCAAGGACTGGGTCCCACCTCCCCTGAAGTACCCCAACCCAGCCGGCGTAAGTTCTACAATTTCAATAGTCATCGTGTCATAGTCTTCAGTACTAACTCACCAACAGCCCTGCGGCACATTGCCTGGAAAGCTCTGCCCCATTTGCGCGGGTCGCGGTCGTGAGAATGTTTATCTAGCTCCCGGCCGGACGTGCTCTAACTGCCGCTATGATCCTACCAAGTAGACACAATGACGCTTCGTTGTGGTTCATGGTCGGTTACTGGGCTTTTCATTAACACCTGCTGATATATCTACCTCGCAACATCCACACCTTTCATAGATTCCTTTCTTTCCTCAATAGACATAGACTTCATTCAATATTTATAGTTTCTACCTGTATCTCCACCCTATACGACTCTAACTGTGTATATTCTATCTTAGTTGTATAGCTTGTGTGCACTGTTTCAACCATATCCCTTGAAGTTGGACATGCGGTGCCATCACCAGTCCGAAAGATCAAAAATGTCGTCACTAATAGCTACTCTGGCCTTGGGCGCTGCACTCGTAAATCTACTCCCTTGTGTACGAGGAACCGGCCGTGTCTCCTCCCTAACTGGAGCCGGCATTTCATCCTCAGAGTCACTCAGAACCAAAGCGTAGTCCTTACTCGAACCGGCAACACCCGTACTTGGCTTCAACGAGGCAAGCGGTGACTGTCTTGATGTCTTTGTACTCTTCGACATCGGTGTAGTTTCCCATTCTCTATTCGACGTCCTTCTAGAAGGGGTAGGTGCCGGCTCGGGTTGGGAACTGGAAGGTATGGTGATTGCACTGGCCTGGGAAGCTGCTCTATAAGATGACTGACGAACAGGTGAATTTTGAACGGCGGGTGAAAGCTGTGAACCAGGTCTCCAGTAGCGATCGGACATTATTGGCGTTGGCCCACGACGAACAGGCGAAGACTCTATAACCACAGGTCTAGCCATCTTCTCAATGTGGTCGCATGCATCTTCCAAGAGACTGTCATCGTCAAGGAAATCCAGTATCAACGCTGACTTAGTTCTGGTCGGGGCGGGGTCTGGGTTAGTCGAACTCTGTACCCTTTTCTCGGGACTAGGTAACACAGGAGGTAAATCAAACTCCTCTTCGTCGAACGTATATAAAAGACCGTCACCTCTAACAGTGCTATTATCTCGGAGATTCTCTTGAAGCCTAGCCGTCCTCCGACTAGTCGGTATAGCTTTCAACTGTGGCATAGCATGAGCTGACTTGGTCGTTTGAACCCGTGCATGCGGATTAGCACTACGCCAGGGATCCAAAGGATTTGGCAATAACGGGGAAGGTCCGACAACCTCGCTGACAGTGTTGATGGTCTTTGATCTCGAAAACGTGGAACTCCTAATATTAGGAGCTGTGTCTTTGCCAGTGGAACTGGCGGTTCGTTGGGGCTTCGAAGTCTGCATAAAGTTTGTAATTAGAGTCTGTGGAGAATCAGTGGAACCCGACTTTGCACTTTTTGACCGCGCAAGTCGACCTCTCTTGGGAGCATTTGCCTTTTCCAGTTTCTCTCTCTCTGTCCGGCGGGTTTGTTCCTCCCAATTTTCCACTGTAACTGGGGCAGCCAAGCGGAGAAGTAATCCCGGTACATAGGCAGATTGTGGACTCGCCGGGTCATATGGTCTCGGTTGTCTAGTTTTAGGACCTTCTTCGTCGTCGACCTCAGCTAGCTCTTGCTCACACTCGTCATCACTGTTGGTAGCCAGTCCAGATCTTGAACTAACTACTTGAAGCTCTTCTTCCTGTGATATGTCAAGACCAGTGAGTTCGAGTGGAACATACTCCACTGAGAATTCCTCTATTCCGTCGTGTTTAGCCCATTCTCTTCTCTTCTTGATACGTGAGAATATGGCTCTTTCTGCTCTTTCTTTCTCGGCCTCTGACGCCTCACTTTGCAGAAGGAAACATAACTTCTGAGTTAAAAGTGGAGCACTAATAACCTTGAGCAGCTTGAGCGCACCTCCCAGGTATCCCCAATCAAAACGCTCCTCGGTGATATTACGAATTTCAGCCAAGTTCAAAGGTCGACACCACGCAGAGTTCGGTCGTCTCAATAGTTCTTGCACAACACTGTCCGGAGAAACAACTGGGTGTGTGTAAAACCTAAGTACCTCCATATTTGGAAAAGTCTCAGGGATCTTGATAGGTGGAGGTTTCCGGGCAAAGAAACGACTCTCGTTGGTTAACAACTCATGTTGTAATCTGTTCCGCCATCTCCTCACTGCCTCTTTGTCGTCTTTTTTCAAAGCACACAAACTGGCCCCAAACCCAGCACGGGCAGCTTCACTGGCTGTCTTTGCTCCGCATCGTGGTAGTCCTTCTGGGTCGTAATCACCTCCGCTCATGAGGGCAATCAAAATCATGTCTTCTCTACCTAGTTGGAGTTTAGAAGAGATCGTTTCTGCGCGGTATGACTTGACATGTGATGGTTGACCTGTCGACTTCTTCTCTTTGTCGGGTCGATAAAACCGTAAGGTGTGCGTACTTCCAAACATGACAGTATCCACATCTTCACTGAGAACTGCATCAACCACCCCTCTTTGTTGTAAAAGAGCACATTCCGCTTCGGCTTCACCGGGGGCATCGTGCCACTGAAAACCGAGCATTTCGATGATCCTTTTACTTTGCGCCGATGCAGCACGCGCTCCGTCTCCCCGGGCAGACTGCTTGTTACGCTTGACCTTTGGCTTCATGGGACCATCGAAAACGAAGATTGCGTCTACGCCAATAGTCATGAGACGCAAAAGTCGGTAGAATAATGTTCGCAAATCGGCACTTGACCCTCCTATTATGTTGTCAGCACTTTTTCTGATATTTTAGATATGTGTAAGTCAAACCTGTAGCTTTTCCTATCTGGAACATCCAAATAGCAATATCGACGGCGATGCGGAGCTTCCGGTTCGTCTTATGCAGATGATCCATTGCCAACTTGGCAAAAGCTATGGGAACACCGCATTCTCGTAACTCTTCATTAAGCCTATGAAATTTGGTGAGTTTTTACACCTAGCTTAATACTGTTCATCATATTGCCATACCCTTTGATACCCATAATGTCTACCGTTTCTGAGAATGATGCAATGCACAGTTGATAAAAAATTAATCTTTTAGATTATGGAATACATCGGTTCTGTTGACTGTCCGTTTCGGGTATCCTTTGAAGATATTTCAACTCTCAATAAATGTTGATGATCTTGCGCGCTACCATGACAGACGCGACGGAAACTTCCTAAATGTCTAGGCTGCGTCGTGGTTATTCTAAGAAACTCGTTCTAACGCCGATGCGTCAACATGCGATATAGTTTCAAGAAAAATAAATGTCTAATGATGGAAATTATTTTGTAATGTTGGAATTGTAAACACAAGTTGCCGTAGCATTCCGGTGCACAATTCAAGTTGACTTAATACACCTATGGTCGTGTTGGAACACAACCCTACCACATGCAGCGATAACCCTATATATGCAGCTACGAGGAGTCCTTGCTGGTTGACTGAGATATACACAGCGTCATACCTAAAGTTGTAATATGCAGACAACCAACTATCTGCAGCATGCAACAGCTTTCTCGCCTGTTTCCATTCTTCCATTAACATTGCTGGTTACAAAAGCGAAGAACCACTATAATCCTGTTTTAGTTTTGATATTTCTTTCCATACGACATCAACGCCCAAGTTGAAGCATAATTGGCCCCCTAATATCTCGACGACCCCGCCATCTCCCGGTCACAGCTTCTCGCCATGACCACACCTTCTTCGGTTGGTCTGCCGCATAGATCGGTAACCAGCATCCGGGGCGGGGCTCATATTCCAGGATCCTCTCTCGACAAGACCCCAACTACACCCACTCGCACTACAATTTCCTCGTTTGCATCACCATCTACGATCCGCGCTGAAGAAGATTTGGTCATTGTTGAAATCGGTTCCCGCCATGTCCGCGTGGGCTTTGCTGGAGACAATGCCCCCAAGGCTCACATGGAACTGCGCCAGAGTCAACAACGGCGGACGGGCGATTACCGCATGTTTATACCAGGATACACAGATGGATGGCGTACGAGAGCTGCTGGAAAGGAGTGGGGAAAGGAGAATGAGCTGTGGCAGTATGACGTGCGTGATGCAGACTTGGGGTTGATTGAGGATAAGCTCGACAGAATACTCAGAGACGCCTTTTCTAGGTGAGTACGAGCATCCATATCACATGTATACAGAGTGGCTGACCAAGCATTCCGTCACATAGAATTCTACTCATCGATCTACGACCACGCCGGACAGCCCTGGTTGTACCATCCAACCTGCCACTTCCGTTACTATCAACAGTTCTCGATCTTGTATTCAGACGGTTCCTTTCCCCAACGATCTCACTACTATCTGGACCTGTTATGTCTACTGTTGGTGCTGGTGTACGTGCCGGTCTTATTGTCGATCTCGGCTGGAACGAGACTGTTGTGACAAGTGTATACGAGTACCGTGAAATCCGGGCAACCCGTAGTGTGAGAGCAGGTAGACAACTGATTGAGGAGCTGCACAAGATGCTTTATGACGAACTGGTACGCACGAAACAGGTCAAGGAGCAACCTCCATCAGCTGATATGGACCATGTTGTAAGCTTTGATGAAGTTGAAGATGTTGCCACCAAATTGCTGTGGTGTCGGCCTGGCGAATCAACGAGGGGCAAAGATGAAGGATTAGAGACAGTCGAAGAGCAGGATGAAACAGAGAGAGATGATGGTGAAGGAGGATTCTCCTCCCCCAATGATAAGAGCATTGAGATCCCCCTGCGCTCAGTAAGCTCGCATTGCCGACTTAATATCTCATTTTCTCGGCTGGCCGAGGTTTGTGAGAATGTCTTCTTTGAGCGCCAATTTTCAGACGCTACGTTTGATGACGAAGAGCTCCCAGTTCACTTACTGATTTACAATCATCTTCTTCGCCTGCCTATGGACATACGTGCTGTTTGTATGGCACGGATGATGTTTATTGGCGGAAACTCCCGTATCCTCGGTCTCCGGAGCCGTATCTGCCACGAATTGGAGGCTCTAATTAAGGAACGCGGCTGGGATCCGGTTGTTGGGAGAGGACCCAAGGCCTATAAAAAGAATCCCCTTCTGCAGAGACGTTCATCGGCCCCCACTACGCCAGGCGCCACGGCTCCTCTACAAAGTCCGGTGGCCCCCACACCACCATCACCTATAGATTTACGTTCACCAATAACCCCCACATCGGCAACAACCCCCACAGATCAAGTGTGGCACGACGCAGCTAATGCCGGACCTGAGGTCGATGCAATTGATGATAAGATCCGACGGGGAAAACCTGCACCTACACTGCAGGGCTCTATCCGGGTTTTGGACACTATTGGCCCCTGGAGCGGCGCCAGTTTGGCCTGCCACCTCAAGGTCGTGGCCGTGGCTGCGATAGATCGGGAACAGTGGCTTCAATCAGGATTGGCGGGTGCCACAAAGGCTTCAGATGTGGACAATGATAGCAAGGCACCGAAACAAGCTGCTTCTGGTGGAATGAGAGCGCCGGCGCCAATTCAGGAAAAGAGTTGGACTTTGGGGGCCTGGGGTGCAATTTAAGCGCCAGTTTATGATATGCGCCACGGATATTTGTAAATGCTGTATGTGATCAACATGAACGTTGACCGTAGAGACATGATGATGGTAGTAGTAATTGTAATCAAAACGGTGTTTAGTGTCGAGATACACAAGTTATCGATTACGCGGATGCGCATATGTGTTACGACGTGACCATTATAGCCATGGTTGGTTTTATGTTTGGCGGAAGTCGAAGGAGCGCTTGCCGAGACGAGGCCCGCCGCTTATACATGCAATGTTGCGATACGTGGTTGGCTGGAAGAGACGAATAACGGTGATACTGCGTACTGATAGGCTGTGTGCCCTGGAGCTGTACGAGTGGTAATATCCAGCCGGACTGGGCCGAGACCGTTGGAGTCCTCATTACAACACACACAGGCTAGTTTAAGGAATGTGTCGATGAGACAAGGTGACGAGATAGCCGCTTGATACTTTCCCCCATCTATAGCTTTGGTCAGCTGTGTCGTTGGCCCAGTCGGTCGGACTATGTGGGTTACAGACAGCGCCACAAGCGCCGTTGGCTGGATCTTTGTTGGTTTGTTAGAGGGGGCCCTGTGTACATTGTACATCTGTATGTCCATATTTACATTGTGTGGCTGCCGGGCCGCCAGCGAACTTTTCATACTTGCATGCATACAATGTGTGGTTATGCACACGAGGAGGCACCCTGCACAGCGGTACTTTCGTCTTGACAGGTTCCTCCACGGCACATGTTCAAAGGGCCTCAAAGCGCAAAATCAGGTGGTCCTTCGTCGGCGCCAAAGTAACATTGGGTCACCGTTGATGCGCCATTTGTCACATCCGAGGCCTTCTTCGTCTATTGTAAACCAGGAAATCAAACAGTAAAAGCATGCTACCGTCATCGCCAACACATGGCCAAACCCGTTCCACAAGTGCCGCAGATGTGTGTATGTACGTCTATGTGTATGTATGGATGTAGTCCATGGCGTCGAAAAAGGCTCTTTCTCCAGAGAGCGCCTGTGCGACCCTCATCGCCGCGGCTCTTGTCATTGTGAGTCGTGCCCTTCCCCGCCAGACGATCTGGAAGATCTCCGTGCGTCATTTCCTATAATGGGCTACCAAATGCTGGGCGATCTCTAAGTGGTGAAAGTAAAACAGCCTATCCACGAGTTTTTGAACAGGCTGCTTCCTTGCTGGAAGGTGAATTGTTAGTTGGCGAGTGAAGATGATGAACATGCAGAATAAACATGCGCCGGCGACTTCCTTGGGAAAATTGACCCATATCTGGAAACGCCGACTAGGTGAAGATGGAGAGAATCTTTTTCAGCAGTTATCTAGATCAAAACGATGCACATCTCATGGTATTGTATGTCGACACAGCAGCTGGTGGACTGAGAAAACAGAGAAGAAACAAAGACAAGTAAAAAAGTTTTCTTCTTCTCATTTTTTTTCTTTCTTCCGTCCTTCTGGCTCCTCAACAAATGAATGTGACGTTACTAGATTTGGAATCGCCGATAATGACTTAAGCACGCATAACGGGAACCAGAAACCCGTCGAGTCTGTAACAATCAGATGAGATGCGGAACGATATTAACCCACAAAATATGTCCATAAAAACCCCGCTTATACCGACAAAGGGAAACTACGGATCGTGTCCGTCAAACCCGCACCATAAATGTCCGACAATCTAGACGGGTGCGGCTGTTGTTGCATTTTTTTTCATGGTTGTTGGTTTTTTTTTTTCGGGCCTGGTTACTGCACTAATACGGGCAGGTGCTTCGAGGCCACCTCTGGAGTGCAGATGGGGGAATTAGGAAAGATGTGAGACCGTGGTCTAGACGGAAGAGGAAGGATGGGTAATTGCTGCATTTGGTGGGAGTGGCTGTCCGGGCCTCGTTTTTTGGGGGGGGAGCAGCAAAGGATGTTCCTTGCCACTTGTGCATTCGGCTGCAAGTGAAAGAGTGGGCGGGAGAAGGGTTGTCAGGGAGGATGTGACGGACATGCAGACATGGTATCGAAAGAAACGTGCAGAGTTGCGGAAAAGTGGGGTTTGTAGATGTTGGCAGACATGCAAGTACCTTTATAGAAAATATGATGTCGTCTCCTGAGGTTGTCATTGCCAATTCAGACTTTGGGAATGAACGTACGTGTGCATATAGGCTTTATACAATGAACTTGAACCTATCACGCATGTATGTAGCTTGCTACTAGCTCGTCATGTACATGTCTAAAATATAGTCCTCGTCTGTCTTTCGTTCCTTGTCTCGTGCCCTATCTTCTGATATGGTCCTCTTCCTTCACTTATAGATTGTAGACTTTACCGCTCATGGAGTTGCAATAAACTCTCCAACTGACGCTGATCTGGGACGTCTTGCCCTGTTACCGTAGACGACTGATAGTCGGAACCGCAGCTACCCCCCAACCTTGTGTACTTCCATTTTGTGCTCTTCACCTCCTCCTCCTGCTGCCCGTCCTTTACCTCCTCCTCCTCAATCCGTCTTGTCTTCGTCAGTGCCTGCCTTCTTGCACGGGTGTGACCTTTTTTTTCTTCTTCTTCTGATTCCTTTTATTCTTCACTTGGATTCTCTTACGCCGAAGCTAAAACCTTGATCTCGCTGCTTTGGATTTTCCCCTCAATTTTCTTCTTCTTTTAATCCGATCCCATATCTCTATCCTGCTACCTCTAACCCATATTAGCGTTTTTGACTTTTTCCCACGTCATATTTGTTCAATCTTTTTTTTCCTTTCATTTGGTAACTTCTTCCTCTTTTAGTTTCTTCCTTCCTCTTTCCTTCTTTTTTTTCCTCTGCATAGGAACCCTCCCACTGGTTGGACCTTCTATCAAAGCCTCGCCCGCAATTTCTATCTTCGTCAAACTTCGTCCGCTTCGTCCTTTGTTTTCTTCAGCTTTGTCTAGATCACAACCCCTCTACGTCCCCTCCTTCTACTCCTTGCAGGCTACCTTCCCGCCTATCGGCCTATGTACTACCGCTACTGCACTGTCACTGTGCTTGTTAGCGTCATTGCCGTGAGTAGTGCCCTGTTCAGGTGAACAGACCTTTATTTGGCCAAGCCTCTCTCAGACAATTCCTACTGTCTGTAGTTTCGCTCTGGTTTTATCCGTCATCGTGCCCGCATCGACTTTCGCCATTCTTGACTTCTTCTGTCCTGAACTGGGTTGTATAGCGGTCGCTTTTGCTCTCTGTCTTTTTATCACTTCACTTCCAATCGTCAAATCAACCCCTTTGATCTCGGACATTTTTGGCGTCTTAACTGTGCGCAATTTCTGTCCTTCTGAGTCTCATCGCATCTTTGGAAACCGTCCTGTCTGTCATCCCTCCACAGACTTCTCTCCCTCGACCAATATTTGATATCGCATACATCAGTCACAATGGCCGGACCCGGAACCCCCAGCGCTGAAGGTCCTACCTTCACCCCGCCTCCTCTGCCCGCCGGCTGGATTGCGCAGTGGGATAGCACCAGCAAGCGCTACTACTATGTTCAACTTTCGACCGGAGAGTCGCAATGGGAAGTTCCCACCCATGCCATTCCGACTGGCATGACACCTCACCCAGTCGCCGAGCATCCGTATGGCGCACCCAGCAACTTTGAGGTTATCACCTATGAGGATGGATCGCAATCGAAGCGTCATCCCGATGGCACCATTGAGCCTCTTCTTCCTAACTCTACTGGCACGCGCAGCCCTCCCCCCACTAGTGATCGCGGCCTTGGTGTAAGTACTACTTCACGTGACATGTACCTGCATTTGATTTAGGAAGCTAATCCCTTGCGCCATTCTAGTCTCTCGCCATGAACGCCCTTCTTAACCAGGGTAAAAACAACAACAACCACGGCTCTTCTTCTAGCAATGGTCTTGGCGGCCTTGCTGGTCAGCTTATTGGTGGTATCGCTGGTGGAAGCAGCGGCAACCACGGAAACAGTAACAATGGAAAGCTCTCCGGTGGAAAGCTCGCTGCACAGCTTGCTACTAGCATCTTTTCCAATGGTGGCAAGACTAGCTCATCATCAAACCACAGCGGTGGTTCCTCTAACACCTACCACGGCGGCTCATCTTCTTCGGGTACCCAGTCTCATGGCATCGCCGGCATGGGCGGCGCGCTTCTTGGAAATCTGATGGGTGGTAACAAGCCAGCAGTATGTTCATTCTCGTATTTTCAAGTTGTTTTATCCCGTGCATTTCGTACTAATAATTATGAATAGGCCAACAGCAATTACGGTTACTCTAACAACGGCACAAACAACGGATACAGTGGCGCCGCGCCGGCGGCTTCGTACCAAGCCTCTCAAAACCCGAACGGCGCCGCACACAACCCTGCCGTCACTGGTGCCCATTACCAGCCAGCAACTGCCGCTCACTCGAATAACTCGACTCCTCCTTATCAGCCTACCACCGGAGCGACTAACTCGTACCACGCTCCTCCCGCGGGTGCCCCCGCCTACCAGGGTGCTCCTGCTGCCGCTCCTACCTATGGCGCACCTACTGGTGCACCTTCTTACAGCCCTAACAACGCTCACCAACCACACCACAACCCTAGCCCCAACCACAGCTCATACCCAGGTGGCGCCGCTCCTCCCGCTGCGGGACACCACGGCGCTCCTGTTGCGCCAGGCTATGGTCAGCCTGCGTACAACCAGCAACAACCGGCGCATCACGGAGGACAGCCTCCATTCGCTGGTGGCTACCACGGTGCTCCGGTGGCGGGCCAACAGGGCTTTGGTGGTCACCCGGGGGCTGGCTACCAGCATCACAACCAGTATGCACCTCCCGTGGCAGCATACAGCGCATCGAGCAACTACAGCAGCGGCAATCCTCATTACTAGAGGATAGGACTCTGTGTGGTTTTTGACGTTCAAACCTTGTTTTTCTTTTGTTCAAAGATGCCTCTGTGACTGAGGCCAAATGTCAAGGTGAAATATCGTTCTTTTTTCATTATTCGTTCTTTGGCTATCTCTTTGTGTTTGGAGTACGTAGTTGGGGCATATCCGGTTGATTTTTTTGTTCTGTTTGATCATGGTTTTGGATTTTGGATTTTGGGCTGTTTTACGATCATTACTCTGTGGGTATCTTGAGGCTAAGCTGGTATATATATTGTTCAATAAAAGAACCAATACAGCATGCGATTTTACAAGAGATTGGATATTTTGAAAGAGGTTATATGTATATATTTGTTCGTATGCGTATCAATGTTGACTGGTACATTACTTGCGTGGTTTACTCCGTCTTTTTAGCATCCTCGATTGATACTCTCTTGGCATATATCTCTAGCCACCCTGATATCAATCTTGCTAACACAATTGCTACTGGAATGACACACGCAATAACAGCAATGGTTGGTATTAACGATTGTGGAATGACGTTCATGAAATACGGGTCAAGGATGATTTCCACAGGTACACCGGGAACATCAGCCATAAGATGAGGATGTGGTGAGAAGTAATCCGCAACAGCAATAATTTCTAAGAATAATGGTGCAGATGGAACAACCGAAGTGACAGAAGAGTCAATCGGAAGATTCGGTGAAGTTGGAAGGTGAGGCCGGAGATGGAAGGCAGTAGGGTTCTGAGATACATGTTAGTTGGTGATAGACGAGTAATGATAAGATAGAACTTACAGTAGCTGGCCAGCAGACACGCACTTCGTAACGAGTGTGTTCGGTCAAATTGGTAAGTTGGTACCATGTTGAAATGCCGTGAGGATGTTCCTTGGTCGGAAATTTGGGATATAATGTCGTTTTGATAGATGGTGATGAGGGAGATAGCTCTGGTAGTGAGAGGAGTGATGCGGAGAGTGATAGGGCAGTATCTCCTGGAGCTAAGAAAATGGTCTTTTCTGTGTTGGCTACTGCCAATGACAGGAAGGGTAGTAGACATGTCAATGAGAACCGCATTGTGATGAGAATTGATGATTTTGTAAGTTATACGACTTATATGGAATTGGAGAGTACATCACGGTTATGAACTCAAGTTACAGCTTGTACGACTCGGACAACCCTCTACACGGAACATCGTAGGGTTATAACACAGTAGGGTTGTGTCACACGTGGGTTTGGATGAACACCTTGACCCCACACGATTGGGTCTAGTATTGGTTGGCATCCTGCATTATTGATCAACGCGCGTGGGATATGCCGAGCTCGATTGGTGAAGGGTGTTTGCTTAATTAGTCTGTACCACTGGTAGTGGTAACTTGCTGACACAGACGGGGCAGTTCAACATTTTTGGGGATTACATATTTCTGAATGATGGCTGATAGTCTTGGACGTTCGTTCGTGATGGAAGGGGCAAAGACTGATTTTCAGCGTTGGCACAAACCTGTAGTAATAGGGGGTGCATGTACCAGGGAAAGGGGGAGGCAGGAAAGCAGGGTCATCGTGACGACTGCTTGGTAATGATTCTGTTGATATAGTTTGGGTAGTTGGTCAGCTGGCTGGTGACATACTGAAAGGCAAAATGGCGGCTGCTAGTGGAGGGAGACCATTTATAATCAGGTGGACGGCTAAGCCGTAAATATATTCACCAGCCAGGTTTCACCGCCTGCACGGTCAAATCAACATACGAAAAGAGAACAAACGGTTAGGGGCCAATGGGTTCAGTGGCAGGGTCTAGTGGCAGGTGGCAGGTGGGATTGAAGATTGGATGACTTTTCAAGAAGTTGGGACGGCTTTACAGTTCGAGATGTTGTTTACTTTCAACGTTGTTGACGGTCTTGTAAATACGAATATAGGGTTATCCGGACCCCAAAAAGATAGGGGATTATTAATGGAGCCAGATTGTAGATTTTGACACAGGGTGAATTCAAGTGATGTCGCGTTGCGTGGTTGATGCTGGATTTGTGGCCAAGGCGGGAGACGACGCGGGGGTGGGCGGAAATTGGTACCGGCTTGGTGATTGGATTGTCGGGTGGCGAGGGGGCGGGCTCGGTCGGCGAGATATGGCTTTTGATATCTAAGAACGCGCCAGATCGAGATTGTCAATATTATTGTCTTACCGGGTTGACCATCCATCATGTTGGTTGTAATTTTTGTTCTTCACTATTGAGAGCTGTCTTGATATTTGTGTTGTACTCATACTACCCTTAGAAGCATGTCGTCAATTCAACTCCCTTCAGCTATTCTTGTATCCCATCTGCCCTTTCCCAGTTCAAAGAGCGTCACGTTGGACAAGACATTTTTCACAAGCTGCCGATGAAAAATGGCAAGAGGGACATGTGCCAAGGTCGTGGTTGGAGCTCCCTGTCCCTGCCTATTTTGTGCAGTAAATTTTGCTACTAATTCGTTCGGCTGGGTGTAGCTATGGTTTTTGGGCTCGCCAGGCCAATTTGGCGGTGTCTGGATTTTCATTTGCTCCTTTTGCAGGCGGTGGGTTTGGGGTGGTAGGTGCTGTATGCGTGGCTAGTGGATGGACGTCATGTCTTATGTAGAATAGACTAAGCCATTGATAGTCTAGAGAAAACTATCGTGAGTGAAGTTGTTAAGCCTACAACTAAAGTAGACCCTCTCTTTCCATAGATAGTAACTGTTGTCAGTAAATTTGAACCAATGGCTTCTTTTTGTCCGGCTGTTGGGCCCCGCTACGGCTTGTTGTCACCCCCGTCAGTTGCTTCCCCCGGGCCCCTGAACCAGCACAGGCTGAGGAGGAAGCTGTCCAGGAACCACGGCGGACTGGCCAGCTTCCCCTCCCCCTTACAGAGCGAGCCTAGTAAAATCGACAGACAGTTGCTCTAAAGCTTCTGTTGGCGTTGGCTTGTGCCTTTACGGAGCCCTATCCTAGACGACGGAGCAAGAGCCTACCTACTTACTGTTCACTGCTTGCTTACTACTGCTTGTTAGCCTTCTAGGCGTGGCCTTTTCCCTGCACCTTGTGATTGACCCAGTAAGCCATTGCTCCTTTTTGCTCTGTTCCCTTTTTCTCACCTTTTTCTGGGTGTTTTTTCCATTTTCTCTCCGTTAAACCTTTCCTTCCTACTACCTTCCGCCCTCACCATCACCAAAACCCACATACATACTCGAGAAACCCATCCACCATGCGTGAAGTCATTAGCATCAACGGTAAGCCGCGCCATGCCAACGACGCCATGATTGTGTGAAGCCGGCCGTCTGACCTGGCCAGGTCTGTCTGGGCCTGGCCTGACGTTGCTCCCGCCGCTACCGCCTGCCCCCTATGCCACCTCCTTCCGACGGCCGTTCCGGACCTGGCCGCCATGCCGAAGCTTGATATCTTGTTGAGGGGGCTTGTATGAGTTTCGAATTCGATGACCCGTGATGAATTGGATGACGGGCTGGCCAACATGTCGAAAGCTAGCTGCCTTGTTTGGGACCATGGATGTGTCCTACAGGCCTGTCGTGGCCTTTGATATCAACGAGGAATCAAGCTGTCTTCCCGACCTCGCCACCACGAATTCGACTACTCGACCCTCCCGAATACTTCTCGCGAGGCTACTGCCCATTCGACTTGCAATTGGCTACACGGTGACGTGCATTCGCCTACTGGTTTACCGCGAACTTTGCTGTTGACCAGGAACTTTGGAGGATAGCCACGCGGCTCTGCATGGAACTACACCACACAATCATGGCCTCTTTGGATACAAAATGCTCAATATAATGAGCTTTAGCTAATCTTTTCACCCAATATAGTCGGTCAGGCTGGTTGCCAAATCGCCAACTCCTGCTGGGAGGTATGTAGCTTACTAGTCCTATGCCATGCGCTGAAAGGCATCGAATTGCGTCAAATTCAACAACGACTATTTCCAACGACTCAATGCAACTACCGGCCAACGAATTTCGGCGCTTATCGCCTCGCGACTACAACACACGTCCCGGTATATCAGATTGTATCGATTTTTTGTTGCATTTCAATCGTGTCAGGCCTAGCTCAGTTGCCCCGCTAGCTGTACTACCTGGCATAAATCACCCTAGTCGACGTTTGACAACCGACCAATTCGATGTGCTCGCGACATTTGGCTACAACCAATGGCTTATACGCGCCAATGGCTGTATTACGATAAGCTGCGACCTTAGTTTACTAACTCTAATTTGCTGTATAGCTCTACTGCCTCGAGCACGGTATCCAAGTAAGTTTTCTTGCATCCTCCAATCCCCTGGTGACCCCTTTCGGTTGTCTCCCGTAATGCGAGACAATTGGTGCACTAGACCCCGCCATCCTGTCTACGGAGCCCCTTGTCTTAATATGTGCTAACCACAAATTTGATAGCCCGACGGTTACCTTACCGAGGAGCGCAAGGCCGCTGACCCCGACCACGGCTTCAGCACCTTCTTCTCCGAGACTGGTACGTGAATCCCCCCAAACTAACGAAATGCCGCCGCGAAACTAACCAATCGACATTTTGCGTGTATAGGCCAGGGCAAGTACGTTCCCCGCGCCATCTACTGCGATCTTGAGCCCAATGTCGTCGATGAGGTTCGCACTGGTGCT
Source organism: Huntiella savannae (assembly GCA_001483325.1). Lineage (NCBI taxonomy): Eukaryota > Fungi > Ascomycota > Sordariomycetes > Microascales > Ceratocystidaceae > Huntiella > Huntiella savannae. The sequence goes on along the minus strand of LCZG01000026.1, from coordinate 236,418 downwards.
TACCGCAGCTTGTTCCACCCCGAGCACCTGATTACCGGCAAGGAGGATGCTTCCAACAACTACGCCCGTGGCCACTACACCGTCGGCAAGGAGATGATTGACACCGTCCTTGACAAGATCCGTCGCGTTGCCGACAACTGTGTTGGTCTCCAGGGTTTCTTGGTCTTCCACTCGTTCGGTGGTGGTACCGGTTCCGGTTTCGGTGCTCTGCTCATGGAGCGCCTGTCCGTTGACTACGGCAAGAAGTCCAAGCTGGAGTTCTGCGTTTACCCCGCTCCTCAGACCGCCACCTCGGTTGTTGAGCCTTACAACTCCATTCTCACCACCCACACCACCCTTGAGCACTCTGACTGCTCCTTCATGGTCGACAACGAGGCCATTTACGACATCTGCCGTCGCAACCTTGGTCTCGAGCGCCCCGACTACGAGAACCTTAACCGCCTGATTGCCCAGGGTAAGTTTGGTCTTAAAACTTTTATTGGATGTTTAACCACATGCTAACAGTATCTACTTAGTCGTTTCTTCCATCACCGCTTCCCTCCGTTTCGATGGTTCCCTCAACGTCGATCTCAACGAGTTCCAGACCAACCTGGTCCCTTACCCCAGAATTCACTTCCCTCTGGTCGCCTACGCCCCCGTCATTTCTGCCGCCAAGGCCGCCCACGAGGCCAACTCTGTCCAGGAGATGACCATGTCCTGCTTCGAGCCCAACAACCAGATGGTCAAGTGCGACCCCCGCCGTGGCAAGTACATGGCCACTTGCTTGCTGTACCGTGGTGACGTTGTCCCCAACGATGCTCACGCTGCCGTTGCTACCCTCAAGACCAAGCGCACCATCCAGTTCGTCGACTGGTGCCCTACTGGTTTCAAGCTTGGTATCTGCTACCAGCCCCCTCAGATGGTCCCCAACGGCGACCTCGCCAAGGTCAGCCGCGCTGTGTACGTATACCCTATTTCGATACCCATCAAAATGTCATGTTTACTAACCCTTGTCACACTTATAGCTGCATGCTGTCCAACACCACCGCCATCGCCGAGGCCTGGTCCGCTCTTTCCAACAAGTTCGATCTCATGTACTCCAAGCGCGCCTTCGTCCACTGGTACGTTGGTGAGGGTATGGAGGAGGGTGAGTTCTCCGAGGCCCGCGAGGATCTCGCTGCTCTGGAGCGTGATTACGAGGAGGTTGCTGCCGACTCTATGGGCGAGGAGGAGATGGAGGCCGAGTACTAAGAGGAGTACGACGGACAAACCACAACACAATAATGACGACTACCCGCGCAAGCACCTTATTTCAACGACACTTTTTTGCGTTTCTTAGGCATTTACTGCAGCAACCAGTTGCACCTACTTTTGGTTTTGGGTGTGTTTCTGGGACGCGTGCTTTCACAGTTTAACTAGTACAAAGGTCTGGAGTTTCTACTTTTTCTTTCATATTCCTTATTTTTCTTCTTTGTTTCACTATCTTGGCCCGCGTCCTGTTGTCGTACTGTGCCCCGCATTGGCTGTTGTTGATATGGAGGTGGCTGGCGTAGACGGAGGCAGATGGTCTAGTGATTGATCTTGCTTGCCCGGTGCCAGGCTCGTGGAGAACACTGTCCTGGCGGCCGACAATGTTCGTTTTTCGACCTGTTTTGTTTTGTTTGTTTGCATATTTCGCTCTTCTTTTATTTCTCTCTACTTGCCCTTGTCTATGTCGGGGCGTCTTATCATAATACCCACCTCTCTGCCTTTGTTTCTTGATTACTTTTTCTCTTGGATATCTTTTCTTGTTTCCTTGGTATGGGCCTGTGGCGAGACTTTGTTTGTGTGTATGCTTTTGTCAAGTACAATAATTGGTAGGTTTGACTAGAGTCCACACAAAAATTGGTGGGAAATGGGCTGGCTGGGTTTTGGGTAGAATGGACGGATGGTCTCGGGTCAAGTCGGTGCTGACATGCACGTTTTTGATCTTGGTTTTGCTGTATTTTTGTTATTTTGTCTTGGTTTTTGCAATTACTAGTTTATTTTGTACCCCTTTTAATCATTAGAGATGGATTGTTTATTTTTGCCCCCATTTTGAAGTTTCCTATTTGAAGTTGGTTGTTATTACGTATGTTGTGGTACAAATATGTCAAGTAAGTTTGTGAAACTTGACCATGAATTAGCTAATCACAGAACACAAAGAAGATGAGGGATTGATTAATATTTCAAATTACAGTGATAAACTCAAAACTCAAACTGGAAATGGGAATATGCCGTACGCAAAGGAATAACCACAAAGGAACTGAGAAACAACAGAAACACAAGGAAATGAAGAAAATGGACATGGGAAAAAAACAAGGCTAAGTAAGTAACGACGGTGCAATGACAGTCAAGAAAAAACAATCAAAAAATGGTTTACAGGCTCGAGGCAAGGTAATCAGCAGCACGCTCCACATTCCCATCATATCTCTCCAGCGCTCTCTCCGAAGCCTGCTGTTCGAATCCGAGGCTTAACAACTGGTCAAGCGCTGGATTCCCCGTGCTTGGGACAGGAGCAGCGGCAGCGGCGGGCGCCTCAGTCTTAGGAGCATCGGTTGCCGGGGCAGGGGCGAAAGCGTCGGCGACGGGAGCGGGGGTTCCGCTGGTGGAGGTACCCTTGCCGGCGAAAATGGCTTCCCAGTCGGCGCCCTGGGAGGTGTGGGCGGTGGAGTTGACAAAGTCGAAGCTGCCGCCGGCGTTGGTGCTTTGTGCGCTATGCTCGGATTTAGGGTTGCTAGGAGGAGGAGAGCTGTCGAAGGGCTGGATGAAGTCGTCGATTGCGGAGCGGGAAATGGTGGCGAATTCGTCGTCGGCGGAACCTTCCTTGGCGTCTTCGAGGTCTTTGAAGTCATCGAAATCATCGTCGAAGGAGGCCTTGTCGGTGGTGGCAGCGGGAGCCGCAACGGTGGTAGTGGGGGCGGCGGTGGAAGCAGCCATGTCGAAGGGGGAAGCACCAAATGGATCAGCAGAGGTAGACTTGGCGGCAAACCCTGGGACAGAGTCGAAAGGTGAGGGAGCGGCAACTGGCGCAACAGGCTCAGTTGGAGCTGGGGCAGACTCAACGGGAGCAGGAGCCTTACCATCAACCTTGGGAGAAGGAGCAAAGTCATCATCAAACCCATTATCAGACTCCGAATCCGACTCCGAATCATCAAACTCCTGAAGAGGAGGGAACTCAGCGTTAGACGGAGCAAAGGCACGAGCAGTGTCAGCAGCAGCAGCACTGGGGGTAGCCTTGTGTGACTTGTTGAAGCTAGCAAAGGCGTTCTCGAAGTCAGCCTTAGCCTTATCTTCGGTGTCCTCGGCAGGCAGGCCCGCGAAAGGGTCAGCGGCAGGAGCAGCAGCGGGAGGGGGGAACATGGACCCCGGCGCAGGAGAAGCAGCGGCACGAGGGGCGGGGCTGGTAGGCTTGGATGATAAGGCCGAAGGAGGAACAGGGAAAGCACCAGTGAGAGCGGGCGTTCCAGAGGCGTTGCTACGGATCTCATCAGCTGCCTTAGTGGCGTCTGTAGACTCAGCAAACGGGAAACCACCGGGGATAGTAGGAGTTTCCGACTTAGGGGGAACCGGGAATGACGAGACGCTAGCAACAGAAGCACCGGTGTTCTGGAAAGCGACAGCTGGGGCAGCCTGGGGAGGGGTAGAAACCGCAGTTCCCGGGGGAAGAGGGAAAGCTGACTGGGCAGGCTGAGGAGCGGCACCAAAGATGTCGTCGAAGTTGGTGTCACCAAAGGCGTTAGACGTGGCACCAGCATTGTTAGGGCTGGGCGAGGCAAAGGCGCGGCCAATGTCAGCACTAGCCGACCGGTTAAAGAAGGGGTTGTTACCCGCAGTACTGGTAGCCGGCGACTGGACATTAGCAGTGGAAGCAGAAACAGCAGGTGAAACGCTGCGGTCGGCTAGAACCGTCTTGGCCTCAGTGAGAGACTTGTGCAACTCATCACCCTCCTTCTGAAGCTTGTCCTTCTCTCCCTCGTTGGTAGCTAATTGCTTCTTGTTGATAGCGACAAGACCCTTTTGTTGACGAGCGTCCAGACGGAGCTTCTCAATCTGGGGCTTGAGCTGGGCAATCTCGGTATTCAGCTGGCTGATCTTAGCCTTGAGCGAGGCGTTTTCCTGTTGGTCGGCCTGAAGAGCAGCAGTAACCTGCATCTTCTGGTTGTTGAGATCCTGGAAAGTGCCATCCAGAGCCATGCACTCGCCCTGAAGTTTAGCGGTCTCAGCACGCGAAATCTTAAGCTGTTCCTCCAGACCACGGAGATTAGTCGCCTCCTTCTCATACACACTGCGGAGTTGGGCCAGGCGCTGCTCAAAGTTTTGCTTTTGGGAGTTGGTCTGAGTCAACTCGTGCTGCACAGTCTTTTGCTGAGTCTGAGTGTTCTGCATCTGGGTAGACAAAGAGTTAATCTGGTTAGACAAGTTGGCGAGTTCCGTCGAGTCATTAGAAATGTTCAAAGCAGTTCCCTCATTGTCACCCAGCAAATCATCGCCACCAGAAGGAGCAGGCGGCTTGGAGTCACCAGCCAAGCCACGGCCGAAAGAAGACGACGGCACAAACGGCTTAAACAGAGGAGGCGAAGCTGCTTGTGGTGTGTTGGAGAATGGATCCATAGCAGGCTTCGCAGCAACAGGCTCTGGCTTCGGTGAGGTAGGCGCATCTAGGCCGAAAAGATCGTCCATAGCAGACTTGTGAGCTGGAGGAGCCGCCGGTGGTGGAGCAATGCGCGAAGCAGCAGGCGAAGGCGAACCCATCCCTGGCGCATCAAATGGTGACGCTGACTGAGGAGCAACACCAGCGGGGCCGCGCATAGTAGGAGGGATCAGTCTTGGTGGCAGAACAGTTGGCAAAGGACCACCACGACCGTTACGCTGCTGTCTAATCAGGTACATAGCAACGGCAAACTCGTCCCGGCTGAGAGCACCAGACGCAGTGATATCTGAAAGATCCCAAATCTGCGCCAGAACCTCTTCGCCAAGACCTGACTGGCTCAGGAATGGCACCGCCTCCTCACCCGAAATGAAGCCACGGCGCGCCTTGTCGAGATCGTCGTAGATGACATCGAACTGCTGCTTTTCAGCCGGTGAAACCAACCAGTCATTACCCATAGAGGCACCAAATCCAGTGTTCTGTGGTTGCATGGTGGCTGTACCCGGACGCACGCCGGTAGGAGTAGCCCGCAGTGGTGATTGTCCAGTCAACTGGGCAGCCATCGGGGGAATACCAACGCCAGTAGGAACCGGTGATTGTCTCGCAGCAATTGGGCCACGGCGAGAAGCAGCTTCGAACAGACCAGCAGGAAGCTGAGTAGGCAGACCACGCATAGCGCCAGTCTTAACTGAGCTAAGCAGGTGCATGGCGATAATAAACTCAGTGCTAGTCAACGAGCCACGCTGCTCCGTATCAGCAAGTTGCCAGATGCGCCCCAAAACCTCATTAGGGAGCCCTGATTTTTCAAAGATTTGTCTCGCCTGGTCACCCCCCAGAAGACCCGCAGGCGGCTGTTGTCCGTCAAAGATGGCGCCAAACTGCGCAACCTTATCAGGAGACAGCGGCGGGATCCGCACCGGTCCACCAGCCGCTGTGACTTGCGGTTGCAAAGGAGCCGGTGGCATCGGAGCGGTACCCGGCATCGGAGCCAGGTTAGGAGTTACTCCGGCAAGGGAGCCATAGGCGTCGAATCTCGGGAGAGGACCAGGTTGGAGGGCCAGCTCGGCGGTGGGTTCACGACCAGCCTGGGCATGACCAATGAGGCGCAAAACAACGCCGAAGCCCGCGGGTGTCAGGAACCCACGGTTCTCTTTATCGGCAAGCTGCCAAATCTATATAAATAGCGCAAGACAACGCAGTGGTTAGCGTCAAATCGCACAATGGCTTGAACGGGTAGCGTCGTCCGATGATAATCGCGATATTCGCCACTTCCCCTCACTAAATTGACTTACCTCACCAAGAACACGCGAGTCTAGTCTAGTCTGTTCGAAAAAGGAAACGGCAACATCACCGGTGACAACGCCGACAGCATCGGGGTCAGCCTTGCGAAAGAGCTGGCCAAACACCCGTTTCTCTTCGGGCGTGAGATTCAGCGCCGGCGCTGACGGGTCAGTGTCGGCCATGATTATGTAGAGACGTGCAAAGATAGAGAGGTGGGATCGCGCAACGCGGCTGGATGGTCGTTGGAAGCGGATATGTGGAGTGTCGCGGGATAATTAAGAGTGGTAGTGGGCGCGATCGAATTCACGGAATGGTCGGGCAAGATGGCGCTTGTAGAGGTATTATTTGGAGGGGGCGCTGAAGCCTCGATGGGTCAGGCGGATTACAAGTTGGTTACGCAGATCGATGAGCGATTACGCGGGGGGTTTCTAAATCCAGGTAATGGCGGCTGTAGTTTCCCGGTACTATGTATGTATGAAAGTAGCTAATAACAACCAACAGCGAAGTCTCCAGAAAGATGAAAAATGCACAAGAAACGTCTCAAGCAAGACGCAAAAGACAATGCAAATAAATCCACAGCCAAAGCCAAAGCAATGGAGAATGGAACGACCGACGGGGTCACTTGACAGTCCGCAAGCAACGAACGGGGGCAAATTGGCGTAGAAACAGCCCTGGCACGAGCTTTCAACGAGGGTTTCTAGCGCTTGGAGCCTGCGGTTTAGAGGGACCCCGAAACTAATTTAGAACACGATGGGATTCCTGTGTAGGCGGGTGGCGTGGCGTAGCGTGGATGGGTGAGGCCCTGGTTACTTTGGTGGTTCAAGTGGGTGCAGATTAAATAACAGGGGCTTGATTCTCATGAAGTAATTGAGGAATAAACGTGTATATAGCAAAATGAGTGTCATTACATATACGTTTACATGGAAAAGGCATATCGCGATATAGCGGAAATCTCCCGATAAAAACGCCTTTGAAGTAGGTACCCTTTAAGGGATTTTGCGGATTCCGAGGTGGATGGGAATAACTCCCTAAGACACTTCGGCTTGGCTAGGCAACTATATTTCTCATGGATCACCAGGACGTCACATTGGCGTCTAAGACTGTAGAGATATGATACTTTGCGCAAGTCTTGGTATATGGTGAGTGGGCGATATGCTCTGCCATGTATATCAGATGGATTTAGTTGATTCTTTAATGTACATATCTGTGTGTGTATCTGTATATAACATACATAGACAGATTACATCTCATCATATCTGAATTCCACATAGACCCTAACCCTCCCATACACCCAACGTCGAGTCTTGTATCACCACATTTGGTAAACTACGTCATTGTCATTGTCATTAAGCTATATAAATGTGAAAAAAGTCCCATCGTTTTAATCACCAACCGCATTACTTGACCCTCCCCATGATAGTCTCCGGCCCTCTCACCACATCAATCTGAGCCGCTCTAGCCTTAACACTATTAAGCATAGCCCTCTCAAAGTCATCGCGCGATCTCAACACCGCCTCCACCCAACTAATCTGTAAATCCCAATAATCCATCTTAAACTGTTCAAAAGCATCCGCCACACCGTCTTTTTCTACAGTAAGCAGTTGTAAGAACGGCTCCATTACCCTCCAGCGTTCTTTGATAGCGATTCCAATATCCGGGTTCGGTAGCCCGACAAAGTACTCAAAGGCCACAGATACGTCATCGTAGATTTTCTCGGGGAATGGTTCTGCCCGGCGGAGTTTAGCACCCTTATTGCGCACCGACGAGAGGTATCGAACGAGAAGTTCATCGGCGAAGATCTCGATGAAGATGTCTATGAGGGAGTAGTGTAGGACGGTCCGGTAATCTCCTAAGTATTCTTCAAAGGTTACTACCATCTGTTTCATGGTGTTGGCTTGGTACCATTTGGGAGTGAAGAAGTCGGGCATGACTGATCCAAAATCAATAGTGAAAATCAAAGTGACGAAACGAGTCACACACCAGGTACTGAAATCAACATAGCCGTCTCGCAGGGCATCCACCTCGGCCTCTGCTCTCTCAAGATATTGCTGTGACACAAGCGGCTCAAACTTAGACTTGAAATCCGAGAGATAGGCCATACGATCCTCCTCCTCACCATCATCAATACACGCAATCTGATCATTCGCAGTAGCAACCAACCAATCCTGTAAAGGCTGGAAGGTATCCAACTCCTGCACCTCGCCGTCCTCGAACCTCTTCGCCTCCTCCTCGAGCATCTTCTGCCAAGCCTGTTGTCTATTCCGTAGTCGTAAGAACATAGCATCAACCACACCCTCAATGACGTCAGTCCGCTGAGAGTTCGCTGCCACGTCAATCTGCTCACGTAACATACGCCACAAGTCAACCAAGTTGCGCGTGCGGAAATATCCAAACTCGTCTGTATCCAAATTTGAAGTCTCGGGGTTCCGCGCGTTGAAATCGCGGTTCTCCTGGGCAAAGATCCGGTCGATCCATTCATCCAGGAACTTAATAATGAGTTGACGGAAGTCCCGAACGAGTTCCTGCTCACGGTTATCAAGAACATGTGGAGTGAGTTCGTCGTCTGAAAACCCGAGCTTCGTCATCCGCTTGTAGTACTTTTCAGGCCAGCCTACAATCTCTAGAGTCATGGCCGAGCTTGTTTCTGGGTCGTCTACAATGCCAATGAGAAAATCGTGCATCATTTGATGGTAGATGGCACCATACATCTTGAGAACTTTCCACCGCTTCGGTACCAGTGGCGTCATACCAACTTTTACAGCGTTCAAGTCGTTAAAGTACCACTTCATAATCTTATCCAAAGTTGATGGGTCGTCCATGAAGTCTTCCCTTGCTTGCTCAAATTGCTCATCAGCATTAGCCCGGATACCCTTCTTAAAACGCTCCATATATCCACGAGTCTTCTTGGAACCATCGGTAATACCCTGGAACCGCGAAGCCATCTCCTTGTAGTCCTTAAGCGCTTCCTGGACGGCCATAACGCGCTGATCGCTCTTGGACTCGGCATCCATAACGACGGCAAAGCGCACGACTAGCCCGTTGTTATCATTGACCACTAGATTGATTAAGTTGACTGCCAGCAAGTCAATGTGCTTGTCAAACATCTCAATGATGCTGTCTAGTCGGTCAAAGTAGTCCTCCAGTGTTGATTGTAGTGACGGATCCTCAGCTCTTTGAATCTGATCCAATGCGTCGTCCCGAATATTCCTCAGCTGTGTCAACTCATAATGTACCGGCAGGAAATTTGGCATATTGTCCATATCGGCGTCATTCTCTTGCAACATCTGCTCTACCACGGTCAACCGATCATTGAAAGTTTCCAAATTCTTCCGCATCTTTTCCACAGCTCCAAAGTTCCGATGCGCCTGTGAGACCTGGTTAATAGTGCTAAGGTCCTTGATCATGTTCTGCGACTCTGAACACAAGCGATCAATCTTAGCCATCTCCTCCTTGATCTGCTGCACCACCTTTTGACTATCCGTCAACCCATTCATTCCATTTTGCGTAGTCTCTAATTGTTCGCGCAGTCCGCTGCGTAGTTGTGAATCGATTGCCGCCTTCTTACGTGTGAATTCCTGTTTAAGCACGAGGATCTTGTCGAGGTCATCGGGATGTCGCAGGAGTTCCACGAGCTTGGGGGCTGCAGAGTCCATTGCGTAAAACGGTGGCGTAGGGTCCCGGAGGTTGTGTTATGAAGCGAATGTTGAGATGTAGGAGTTCGGACAATGCACTGTTCGATTTGCCGGAAAGGAATGCGGTTTATTGTCACGAGAAATTCCTCGAATGATCGATTAAAAGTAAAGAGACCAGACAATGTCGGTTGTTAAGGCGCGGGGCACTGAGCTTGGTATGTTCGTAGGGAATGCACTGAATGGTCAACCAACAAGGCTACGTCGCAAAATAAGTCGAGGGGTGAAATGTGACAAGCAATAGTTCGGTGAATTGCGAATTATCGACAGAAAAGGAGATAAAATTGAAGAATGTGTCGGTAGATACTGAGGATCTTAAACATGCAATTGCAATGACGATGAAAAATTCAGATAGTTGATAGAATTGAGTTCTACGATAGACATGGCATACAAAGCTATTGAAGCTTAGCTTAGCTGTATGTGCCCCTCAACCCGCATCATACAGTGTGGATGTACAGTGCTTATTGAGGAGTCAACACGGAGTGTAAGTTGCCTCTTTTAGAATTTTGATGGCATGATGAATTTGGGCGATATAAGGTGCAAAAAAGAATGATTTAAAGTTTCACGACACGAGGGAAGAAGTGAGAGAAGCGGATGATCAGGAAATATAGAATTACTACAAGACATTTCATCGAGCACAGCAGAAATTTCAGCCCGTTGCAGGCCAATAGCACCATGGGGCTTATATGTTGTACCACCGATCCAATGCGCTTAAACGTAGCGCTTAAATTTCATCATAGAATAAGTCACAGGAACAGATAGTTTTTTTTGAAATTTTTATTGTCTGAAGTATGTATGTATCAGATGTGTCTACGTAAAAGATAGTGATGGGCTCATATTCACAGAACTGAGCCAGTTGTCGTAACAGTAAAATAAAGGGCTCATATAATACCGCGTGGTACCACAGGAGAAAGAATAGAAGAAAGTTATAGCAAAGAATGTGTATCGAAGAGTTCATGAAAAAGTGCTAGGTGGGGATAAAAAAAACCAAGACCAAAAAAGGGGGCTCAAAGAGCAAGAAGAAGAAAATCATAACAAAACATGCAAATTCAAAAGGCCGCAAGCAAAGCCGTTAATGTTGGGTTGTTTAGATCCGGAAGAAGCGCTTGTTGACAGCGAAGGCCTTGGAAGACCCCGCGGTGCAAGAAGTACCCGAGGACATGGTGATAACAGACGACCACTGACCAGAGGCGCAACGCTGGAACGAAGTACCGCTAATACAGTTCCAGAGACCCTCATCGGAGCAGGTAGACCCGACAGCATAAGCACCCGAGGTAGCAGTGCCAGTGCTAGCAGCAGCAGAGGTGGTACCGCTGGCGGTGACGGCGGGGATAGTGCCGTTCACGGAAGAGGCGATCGAGGTGACAGCGGGAGCAGCAGAGGTGGCAGCGCGAGTAGCGGTGGCCAGAGTGGTAGGGGCAGCGCTGGAGATCGAGACATCAACTGAGGGGATGAAGACACCACCGGACCCGGCAGTAGAGGTGGCCGCGGCAGAGGTGATGGCAGAAGCGACAGAGCTGGCAACGGCGGTAGGAGAACCATAGGCAGTGGAAGCAATGGCAGAGGTGGCGGCAACAGAGGTGACGGCAACAGAGGAAGAGCTACCGGTGGAACCACCCGAGCTAGAACCACAGCTACCGACGGGAGCGGCAGTGTTGGAGCCACTGTCGGTGACATCAGGACCCGGGTTAGGGAACTCGACATCCTTACCCTCAACGGTAGTGCAACCATTACCAATGTTGGCAACGAAGACATCAGGACGAGCAGAGAAGGCAGTAGAAGCGGTGTCGCGCTTGCTCGAAGAGCCGTCGATGGTGACGACGGCACAGTTCATGTACATCTCACGGTTACCCTCATTGTTGAACCAAGTCCAAGCAAAAATGGCATCACCAGAGTCGACGTCGGACGGGATTGTGAAGTCCAGGTTGGAAGTGCCGGCGACGGGGCAGTTACCGACGTACGACTGGATGACCTTGAAAGTGGCGCCGTTGTCGTAGGACAGGGAAGCTTGGCAAGATCCACCGAGGTGGTTGGCACCACCCTCGATAGTCATGTTGTAAGAGCCACCAGCAGACCAGGTAGCGACGGCGGTAGCAGCAGAGGTACCGAGGAGGTTCAGAGTACCCTTGCATGGGTAATCAGCCTGGCTGGCAAGAGGAGAGGTGATGGAGTAGTCGATGTCCGAGCCGGCGTAGGGGTTGTGCTTGGATCTCAGAGGAGGGGGGTAAGACATGTCCATGTGGGCAGAGGCCGAGGCGACGAAGGCCAGGATAGCGGAGGCGACAGAGAACTGCATTGTGAATATGAGTTATGACTTTGTGAGTGTGTGGGGGAGGTCAACGAATGGAACCGGTCCAGTTGGTTGATGTTGGTTGTCAAGGAGAGTGATGGTTCTTAACCAAAATGAAAGTGGTAAGTAGCAACGATGAAGCGTGATACTTAAGTAACCGACAGAGAGAATCTTTTCAAAAGAGAGATTGCAATTTCAATGATATTGCTACAAATAGTATTCTGAGGATAGTTGAAGGTAGCTAACTAGGCAACACAAGCAACTAGAAGCAGATAGACAAATTGTAGACAAGATATAAGGTTGAAATAGCGTTTAAACAAGAAAAAACAGTCTGGCTGTTTCAAGGAATGTGGTGATGGTCTTGGGAATAGCAAAAGAGCAAGCAAAAACAGACAAGAGCGAACTAGCACTTAAGGATAGTGGGGAGAGAGGGATGAGGCAAAAACGAGAAACTTGGTGATGATGAGAATAGTAAGGAATGTAGTCGAGAGAAGAAGCGACGACACTTGTGTTCTTATAGCATTCTTCGAGATCCGTACGACCATTAGCGAAGCGAACGTTGAAAAGCCATGCAAGAGGGTGTCGGTTGGCCTCACGCCCATGAACTGCATACACGCCCTCCGCACGTTCCACAGTATATTGTATTTTGTACACGCCCCCTGGTCAGGTCCACCCGCTATTCCTTTTTTTTCTTACGGGTGTCTTTTATACTCGCCAGTGATGGATCAACCCGCCAGCCTCCGACATTTCCGAACTTATAGGCCTTGTAAGTGTACTACTAGTGGTCCTTGTGTTGGTAGTGAAGGTAGAAACCACGGGAAGAAAGGCATTTAGGACGCCAGATGGAAGAACGGACCGTAGAGTGGTCTTGTCGTTGTGGGTGATCGACCGGCTGTGCGAGGTCCATTAAGTAAAACGGGAGGGAACACTACGAATAGGCATCGACTATACCAAGCATAGAACGTACAGAAGCCAATGCAGCAGTGCCACAAGTGAGGTAAATCGAAGGCGGTAGGTTGACTCGCCTTGTCACAATGTCGCTCAGTGTATGATCACCAGGGCGGAAAGTGATTCCTAGCACAGAACTCACTATGGATAATAAGGGGCATAAGAACCTAAAAAGGAACTATTACGTACATTCTGATCTTGGCAAAGATGTCCATAGTATCGGGGAACGTCCGTCTTTTCCGCCATCTTGTAAAAACTGACTGAGTGGCTATAGGGAGTATACATGGTCATCCAACCGGGTCCTCAAGGGAGCGGTAAACGCAGACCAAACGTAGACAGAATCCTTTTTTGTCAGCCGTGGCACAGCTGACTTGTGCATTGTTTAGCGGTTAACCACAGAGGGATACCTTTCTCCATACGCCAGGGGTTCAGATCACCAAAAAAAGAGAGTCATAGGCTGAAGAAAGAAAGAAAGAGAAGACCATCATCCCTAACCTCCAGTTTCATACAGTCTGGTACCCAACCATATCATAAAGCGTAGTTTCTCGTATTGTATACAGAACACCAACCTCTCTTCTCTGCCTTCCATTTGAAAATCATCATTGATCGCCTCGGCCGATCCGCTTACAAGCCCTCCCACCAAAGTCACCATCACCATCACCAGTGAAAATCAAAAATACCACATTAATCCCTGCTAGCCCATCGTTTGTGCTGTCCCAGAATGGCAACTACAGTTCCCTGCCCTGCATTCTGATTGGCCATACGTCATTCCCTACAAACGTCCCTTTTAGTGTAAGAGGTGTTTTTAAGGTTTAATGAAGCGACTGCCGGACCGGGTAGAGGAGATGTTACAGTTGCATGTGAAGAAGGTGAGAATTGGTTGGTTGATGGTGGTGGTTACTTGATACAGATTCTTAATGGTATCGACATTCAGCTCGCGCCCCTTTATGGACCCCTCCTTTTCATCGGCGGTGTGGCGTTTGTAGGTTTTTCGTAGGCCTTTGTATGTGCATACCCGTTTCTTGTTTCCCACTATATGTACACTCTATCAAAATGGCTAGCAAACAATAGAATTGCGTGTCTTTGGTGATGTTATCCGTGTCAGACATACAGAACCGGAAATACAATAATCTGTACCTACTGGGAAAAAATGTACCTGCCAAGACCCAACCGGCGTAACTAACTGCAAATTTTCTTCATCCACGGCTTTCTATAGTATGTTGCATTTTTGCCTTTTGGATTTAGGTTACAGTTACTTCTTCTGGCGACGGGTGTTCCTGGGGACACAAGGAAATCCAACAAGAGTACAAATGACGACGCTTGCAACATGTCGTGAAAGAGCCTGAATCTATCGGGTGAGGACAACGGGTCTATGAAGCCCTTTGATCCTGTGATTGGTTTACTGTCACTGTCCGTCATCATTTCCTGGATATTACTTCTACACAGTCATAGATGTTTTGCAACATCCGGAGTCAGGCCGTGATTAACGGGGTACCAGTCTCGGTAATGAGCAAGGAAGTCGTCGCCAAATCATAGAGTTTATGGATACATGATAGGGCCATATGAAACGCCCGGCCTCGTTATATCAGGTGCTGCTGAGCTCGGAGCTGGCGAGGCGGAAGACATAGGAGTGATTCACAAGGGAGTCAAGACATGTCAGGGTTCATCAAATCGAAGCTAGAATGATAGGTTGGCTGGGTAGGTGGCGGCTGACTCCCTTGTGAAAAGGTTGGTGTCCCTTGGATGAACTGGCTGACGCACCGTAGTGGAAGGGAGGCGTTAAACGTGGCGTGCGTGGTGCCTCATTGTCGTAGAGTCATGAGTACAATAACCACCGTTATGGACCACCGCCCACGCGATGGGAAAGTAGATATCCGGGGGGATAAGGTGGGAAATCAGCAAATGGGCTGCTCTAAGCCAGTCATGTGGTCGCCTGGTAGTCGGTTGTGAAACCTGCGGTATGTGTTTATCATGATATTCAAGCTTCGACGTATTGCGAGCCAATCGAAGCATGCACTCACCGGATATACATATGTACATACCTAAATACATTCTCCTCCCTTTGGTAGAATCATTTATCCAAGGATGGTCAAGCCAAGGGTTTTCCAAACCATGTTCTCAATCCTGCGCCTCATCAATTTTGCCATTCTTTCTTACCTACCTTGGTGGAACTCTACTTAGATCATTATTGAAAGTCAATCGAGGAGAAACTAGTGGTGGCGAACATTCTTTGCCTCTCACTCACTCCGTGCCACCATGGTTTATGCCGCGCTAACTTCCTGTTTCTATCATGGTCTATGCATTAAACGAAGAAACTAATCGTGCCAAGGTTCTTCTATCGGACAAATACCCAGCCGGTAGGATATTCATCCGTTTATAGAGAAACTGGTTCGGGACTTTAGAGCCTCGCGCATCACAGACATGGCAAACGGGCATGTTTCCTCTTTACCTCTTTCTCTATAAATCCCTACCGATAGGCAAACACTGGTCCGATGTGTGTGCAGCTTCCAAATGCGTGTATTATATGTATGATACTTGATTTACATGGGAGGTTGCGGAACCTAGTTAGCCTGGCACACATGTATGTACAGTGCATGCTCGGATCGAAAGTATGTACATGCGCAATACCACCATTCTTGATCCAACATTCTCGTGGCAAAAGATGTGATGATGGCGGAGAATAAAAAACTTGTGGTATTGTTTCTTTCGTATTTTGAAGACCCCCACAACTCGGATATCCCTGATACGATCAAACTAGACGAACTACACCTGCGCCTCCACCTATTGACGGGTGTCTCTGTTCCCTCCACAAGGCAACAACCTTCTATTGTATGCATATAAGCCTCTATAAAACCTCCACCCAGCACAGACAAAATGTCAAATTTAGACTACACTATATCCCCATGTCGGCCAGTTGAACAACCGGAAACGCTGTGGCAGTGAATCTCTCCCCCCTCCTCCATCGATCGCCATCCGACAATAGCACAGGACCGTAAACGAACAGTCACGCTGTACCAGGACGTAACCTAAATCCAGACAAACGAGCTGGCCTCAACCAGCGGTGTAAGGCCATTAACCGGGCGGCGCGGGGGCGGGGGGTTTCTAGTGATGTCATGAGGACCTGTTGGTCGGCGGTTGTCTATAGGCAGAATCATGCATCGTTACTACCGCCCTGGGAAATACCTGATGAGGTCTTACATGCATCAAGCAGCGGCTAGCTAAGTTTTCCGTATATGGATTTTTAGACTTGGGAGCCTGGCGGCTACACGGTCATCCCAAAAGGATTCTCAAAGTCCCCTTAAACACCACTCAAATCATGAAACACCGACCATCCTTCAAAACCCACAGTAAAAGCTACCGTCCCCGCATCTTCCAGAGAAGAAAAAAAACCGCTTGTTTCATCCTTCAACGGGCGCTCCATCGTCAATTCATTAATTGGTAGACCCCCCCGACTGCCGGACAACAGGGACTTTAGCTTCCGGTGTTCCATGCGCGCGTGGTAGTCTGACTGACTGAGTGAAGAATGGCGGCTGTCGTGAGGATTAAGCTTATGAGGGTGAGGTATATCTTTAATATTACTCGTGAGTGGTCAGTAACTTTTCATGCCATGGTAGTGACTGGACGGATGTGGTCAATCCGTGCCATTACCCCTCACTTTTCTACCATATCCACGGCCTTTAATGTGCATAGATACATACACTCAAGCCCACATGAAAATCATCAACCAAGGTACCTTTGTAAATGTCTCTCCACCAAATCCACCCCTTCTAACCAGCCGGAACCCAGTTTTCACTGTCCACTTTCCATGTGTCCTCCCACTATAAACCCCGCTGACCATAGTAACTCTACCCCTATTGTCTAGAGTGCCTCCAATCCAACATCACAAAGATCTCCGTCCTTGCTCGGACCTTTCACACTATATTCACACAACATATCCCTCGACCGCCCGAATACCATCGGAGCTGAATCCTTCTCGCCCGATTATAAATCCAAAAATCCATTTAACCTCTGTTGTTTCCTAACACTAGCGGAATTTGCCATCATCATCGCTGTTTGTGGAAGCTACTGTTGGTTATTTCCTGAACCCTTCACTGGTTTTCCCCTGAATCCTGAAACAATCCTTTGTCCCTGACAGGAATCAAGCAAGTACTACGCAGACTTCAATCTATATGCCATTTTGTCGTTATTTCATGTCGTGATACTCAAACTCACATGTATACATTCACACACACAAACATGGCCACTCATTCGTACAAACTAATGCCTCAAAAATGATATACACCTAACCCTATCAAGCACAAGTCTTTCACTAATTACCACCCAGTATAGAGTATGGTCCATTATTTACTATCATTCATAAACATCTACATATCAAGTTACATACACAAACAAGACAACCCATTTCCATTTCCATCTCATACTGCCTACAGAACCAACCTATTCTCGAGGGAAAACAAAACTGCTAACCCAATTAAATACCCCAACGACCTAAAGAATCAGACCAGATTCTTCCATATGCATTGTCCACCATAAGCCAAATCTTCACCTGACATTGCTCTGGCACGGTATACGGCGTCGTTCGGACCAATCCGTCTCGTGTCCATCAATGGCGGAACCACAACATCAATTACGACGACGGGAACACATGTGAAGCACAGAGCCGCCGTGTCAACATCACGGCACATCGGCTCTGCGTCATGCCTTTAACGGCCCATTGTGAACATAGACACATAGTTCCTGGCAACCGCCGGAGCGGCCCCCCCCAGTGTCGTCTGGTAATGTTGGAAATCGAAGGCGCTAGAGGCCCCGATAGGAGCCATCTGAGTAAGACGGACAATTGCTTGTCATCATCTCGGGCTCCTTCACTTGGCTTCTTCAGTGTTGGGTGTCGTGTTTTCAGTCCGAGTTGGGGGCGTCGGAGTCTGATGACGCGAGTTGGTCTGTGAAGATACACTGCCTTGCTGGAAGTTGCCATGGTTATTGTGGTAGTTCTTAAACCCCCCGTGTCCATGGCTGCTGTTGTGGCTGTTTGTACGGTGGTTCATGTGGTGACCCCCACCAAACTGGTGCATGTTTTGTGGGCTCGACCCGAAGTGCGGCATTCCCGGCCCACCATAACCGCTGCGGTTGTTTCCGGGCCCATGTTGCGCAGGAACAAACACCGGAGAGTTGTATCCCATGTTAGGGCTCATACCAAATCCCGGTTGGCCTTGTTGAGAACCTTGAGGCGTCATCATTGGAGCCTGTGGGCGCCCAGGGCTGGCATACCCTCCGTTGACACCAGGCCCACCCGCCGGCATATAAGGCTGGTACATGTTAGGACCGCCGTGGGGAGGGCCATTGTACATAGGAGGGATCATAGGGCCACCCATGTGACCACCTTGCGGGATAAATTGTCCGCCATGGGGATAACCACGGAACTGCCCATTAGGAGGTCCATTGAATGGCATAGCTGGCATCTGCGCTGGTGAGTTCATGTACGGCTGCATTTGGCCCATACGAGGAGACGCAAACGCTTGCTGTGACTGGTGCATCATGCGTTCATCATACATGTGACCTGGCATGCCGGGATGGGGTTGCATCTGCATAGCCGGCATGTGAGGAGAATGACGGGGCCCCATGTTAGGGGGAACCGGAGGGAGATGCATGTGGCCACCAGGCCCCATATGTCCTTGAGGCATCATCGAAGGTTGTACTGGCGTGTCAACTCCGGGACGCAGGAAGGGCATCGAAGCCATGCGCCCTTCAAGCTTCAACTTCATCGTAGGGATTTCCTTCTCGGGTTCGACGGGTACACGCCAAACAACTTCCGTGCTGTACGCAGGGACGATGCCACCATTGTTGCCCGCCAAGTTAGTTGACTTTACAGGGACCGTCTTAATGTACTTGAAAATGTTGTGCTTGTTCGGGTCAACACGACTGGACTTGCGGCGCACCAAAGAAGCAACTGAGCCACCTTGGACTGCAGGAACACCAGCCTCAACAGCATTTGCTGGAGCACGCACCCCAACGTTCACTGCAGGAACCGCGGGCACATTAGGAGTAGCAGCAGCGGCAGATCCAGCAGTAGCGGCGGGTACAGCCGGTGTAGCAGGAGCAGCTGCTTTAGCAAGGCCACCGGGGTTAAAGGCCGGGGCATTGGGACGGAACACAGACGCTCCAGCGTTCATCTTCGAGCCAGTAGGAGCTGGGGGCTGTGAGCGACGAGCCTCATTGTTGAAAGAACCTGCAGCTTGTGCACCAGGAACAAAGGTAGCCGGGCCGCTAGGAGGGCCCATCTTGTTACCCTTGGGATGAGCAGGAAGACTCGCACGAACAGTAGGTCCTGGTTGACCGTTGTGACGGGGTGGGCCAGGAGCGGGGTTACCTCCGGTGCTACCGTTGGTGTTGGTGTTGTTGTTGTTACCCGCGTTGTAGGGGTAAGGACCGCGGTGGTTCTGGCGGTTGAATGTGGACGACTGTTGGGTGTCCACAGGCTTAGCCGGAGTAGTAGCCTTAGTCTCGGCAGGAACAGGAGCTGGCGCCTTGGGAGCGACAACAGAAGATGAGTCTTTGGAAGGAGTCTCATCAGTCTTGCTATCAGTCTTCTTGGCAGCAGCAGCAGACTTTTTGCGGATCTCCTGTTGCTTGTTTGGATCCTTAGCAAGGATTCCAATAAGGTCTGTGGGAACCGGAGTCTCAAGCTTGAAGTTGTTTGCAAACTTCCGCAGCTCAAGCAACTTATCGTGCTTGTCCTGCTTAACCTTATTGTTGCGAGCCTGTTCGACTGACATACGCTCCGACTGAGCAAAATCACGGAACTTGCTCAACAATTCCTGGGGCACATTCGAAGTGCTGATCTTGTCGCCCGCGCCAGCCGTCATCGGAGTAGCCACTTGTTTCCCGGAACGCTGCCCAGTCGGAGTGGAAGGGCCTACAGGCTTGCTGCTGGTAATTCTGCTGCCATCTTTATTCAGGCCCTTGATCTTGTTCAGGACTTCATTCCCAGCTTCGTTCGTGGCAGTTCTGGTAGCTGAGCCCTTGGGAACAGTACTCGCCGACCCAGTAACCGGAGTAGCGGGGGCATCTGGCTTCTTGGTGTCGTCACGAGGACTAGTCGATTTGATCTCAGATGTCTTCAAAGCGGGGGACTGATTCGCCTGGCGAGACGCTCCAGAGACGTCCTGGTTCTGGGTACGCTTGGTGGTGGGACCAACGGGATTGCGAAGTTGCGATGAGATGATGGCGGGATCAAAAGGAGCACCACCGACAGTAGCCTGATTGGACGCAGCTCTCTTGGCTGGAGGCTGGTACTTGCCAGCACTGGATGAAAGAGCGGGGAAGTCATTGTTGTTGTTACGGGAAACACCGCTGTACCTAAATTAAGAAAAAAAGCCACAAGTTAGCAAATTGTGCAATTGTAGATTAGGTCGAAGACGTACTTGGCCTCTTCGTCGCCGCCCTTGTCAGCCCCAATGAAATCCATGATGCGCTCCTCAGCTTGGTGTTGGGTTAGGACAGCTCCCTTCTCGATGTCACGGGCAGTGCGCTCGGCAGCTGCGAGGCGGTCTTTATATTGAGGGTGGTTGCGGTTGATGGAGGTTGTGTAAATGTCCTCGTTGTAATCGGTGGTAACACCAAAGCGATGCTCGTTGGCAGCGAACTGGTCCCAGCCGCCGCCGCCGCTCTGGTTACCAGATTCAAGGCCACCGTCAGCAAAAGAGGGGGCACCGCCCTCTGGCTGCCAGCGCTGGAGGCGACGCTCGTGGAAGCCATTGTTGTTCGAAATGGCTGTATCGGTGCGGAATGATTGCCGGTTGCCTAAGACAGAGAAGACGAGTTAGCCCAATGACTTGTAAAAACAGCATCATTGAATGTTTGGGTATGTACGTGTGTGTGTGTGTGTGTCAATGCAAAAAGCTTAAAAGGGCTTCACGGCCAAACATAGACCTGACGCAACGACGACAAACTGAAATGTAGGTGACTTACCATTCGGCGCGCGGGATGGGCCCCGGGAGAAATCCGAATCTTTCTTAGGTCCGGCCATTGTGACAGCGACAAGGGGGGTATGTAGGTGTCGTGGTAGATCAAATTGATCGGAGATAGCAGGAGATCGAGTCGCGGATGGCGGGGTGCGAACACGGGATCTTCAAGACCGGCGCGAGCTAGTTGTATGCAATTGGGCGGTGGAGAAGGGCCAAAAAGCTCAATGAAGGCGTTGGCGACCGAGCAATTGTCGAAGCTCCAGGTGGGGTGATATCCTTCAGTCACAGCCAATCTCGTGACAGAAAGACTATGAGGCTCGCTCTTGGGGCGGTTGGATTAGTATGCAAGAGACGATGATGGCAGGAATATAGTCGTGTGTTGCCGTCCTGGGGGCTATCGGGAGAAAGACACAAAGCAAGAGATGACAGAGAAAGAGGAAACCCAGGTTGACGGGTTGAAGGACGCTAGCTAGCTAGTGGTTTACAACACTGTTTGGGGTGTGGAGAGCCTTGATGAGGGGGCCTGTCGGTGAACTAGGGCGACGTGTAGCCTGTAACTCGGTCACTATGGAAGGGGCCAACAGCGATGAAAGCTGCACAAATGATGGTTTTTTTTCCTTTCTTTGCTGATGATAGAACTGTATGTCGGGGACCAGTGTCAGAGGGCTCACGTATGCGCAAATGTATATATAGGGCCAGTCTGATAAATTATCCACAACTGAAATTTGAAAAGTGATGATGCAATGGAGCAGGATAGGCAAGGCTGGTAAAAGCTAGTGTGAGAATTATAGATTGCCTCTGTGGAAAATTGAGGATGGAGCAAGAAATCCTGGGGTAAAGCGAGCAGTAATATTATATTTATTCAGAGCTGGTAGGATGCAAGCAGAAATTGCACTTTCTCGTAGATGCCAATGTTGATGACGTCGTTTGGCAGGCATTAAAAATATGCAACATCCATGCTGAGACTACCCAGAGACGACTACATCTGATATTTGACTGCAATTTCTCGAAAGATCTCGAGTTATGTCATGCATACTAGCATCCATAAGTTGTTACTCAAGGTGCTGTTTCTGCTATTTTTGCTTAGGGTTCATAAGAATCAACAAGAAATCCGCTTTTCTCACATCTGTAGATGTGCCTAACCAGTGTATATCTGCGTACTCATGTATATACATATATATGTATGTAGGTATATACATGCTGTCCTACACACACAGTCACCGGGTGCCAATAAAGCATACAGCATGAATTGATATTGCCTTTAACCATGTGTTCATAAATGTCAAATTGCTGACTGTAGTTGCATGTTTGCATACATTGAAACAAGCCCAACAGCAAAAGCCCTAACAGATGTCCGTGGTTAGCAGACATCATGTACAATTACATGAGCGTCCAAAAATATCACGAGGCCCTCCGCACCACGTCGTTCCCTTTGTGCGTTGTCACACAACTAGCCGACAAAAATGGTTGAAATTTCTAACGAAGTCTACTGGTATATTCACAAAAGTAACGCTGCCCCTAACTATTAGAACAGTTGATTGATGGTACACTGATTTCAAGCCCCTACTCTCCAATAAATCAGAAATCAAATTACACGCGAAGACCCAGCTCCTCAGCATAAGGAAGAGCGTGCAGGTCACCGACGACGGCGACGGAGGGCTTCTTCTCGAGAAGAGCCTTGGCAGCCTATTAATGAAAAATGTGAGAAATACTGTCCAGTGCGAATTAGTGTGTATATATTGGCCTGGAAAACATACCTTGGAGACCTTGTCGGCAGTGACAGCCTCAAGAGCCTTGACCTTAGTAGCAACGTTGGGGGTGTTGAACAGAAGTCCAGAGGCGGTGGTGTAAAGAGAGCCGGAAGAGGTCTGGGTAGCCTCAAGAGCGGTAAACTTGGCCTTGGCAATGGCCTTGGTCAGGTCCTCAGCAACAACCTTGCCGCTGGCAACCTCCTTAAGAGCGGCGAGAACATCAGCAGCGCCCTTGACGACGTTGCTAGCAGAACCGCTCAGGGTGACGGTAAGCAGGCTGGCGTCGGTGTAGGTAGCGTTGGCAGTGGAAATAGAAAGGCCGGGGTACTTGCTGGCGACCTTGCCGAAGATAGAGAAACCGCTAGACCACTTGATGTTGGACTCACCGCCCAGGAGGGTGGCAAGAACATCGGACTCAGCGGCCGAGGCAGTGGGGAAGGCAATGGTGATGGCGTTGCCGTGGGTGTGAGTAGAACGCTGCTCACCACCGAAGTACTTGGCGGCAGCAGTGTTAATCTTCAGGGCCTGCTCGGAAGGACCAGCAGCAACGCCCTTGAAGAAGATCTCGGCCCACTTGTTGACAATGGGCTGAGTGGCACCGTCGGCGACGAAGGCAATGTTGGCCTTGTTGTAAACAGCATCGGCGTAGGCGGCAATGGTGTTCTCGTTCAGGTAGTGGTGATCAATGCTGGCGGGGTAGAGAGGAGAACCAAGACCGTTGTGGAAGGCGAGGTTGTAGGCGGCATCGAGCGAAGCAGCGCCGGCATTGGGGGCGAGAGCACCCTGCTTGCGGCGGATGACTTCCTCAACCTCCTCGCGGAACTCGTGGGCTGTGTAGGGGATTCGTTAGTCCAGCCATCCGAAATAACATATGAATTGAGCGTCATTGGCGCGTAGAAAGTGATTTTCAAAAAACCCCGTAAATCCGGAATGACCCCGGTTCCAACTTCCGTTCATCCCGTAGTAGACCCGAGATGGGATAAGACAACCGGGACGTGTATTTGACTGATAGGAATAGGTCGCGGGTTCCGAAGGGCGGTGAATCCAGTCAGGACAAAGACATACTGGTGTACTTGGTCTGAGAGACGACCTCAGACAGAAGCTCGGTGAAGTAGGGGAGATCTTCACGCAGGAAGCTGGCCTCGAGGACAACGGCCTCACGGGTGTGGTAAGACTTCAATTGACCACCGAGCAGCTCAGTCTCACGGGCAATGCGAAGAGCGGATCTCTTGGTGGTGCTCTACAAGCAATTGGCTATTCATCAGCATCCAATTCCGGGCGGACAGCGAGTAACGCGGGCGGGCGTGGCGCCGGTTCGGACGGCTGTCGGCAGTACAAACCTTGAAAGCAAACTCCTCCAGACCAACGGTCAGACCGGGGAGGGGCTGGAAACGGGTACCGGCCTTGGCGACGACGGCAATCTTGGAGGTCGGGCCCTGGAGGTCACGAGAAGCGACCTTGATACCCTCGCTGGTGTAGGTGTCGAAGGCACCGGAGGTCGAGAGCGCCCGGCGCTGCACGGCCTGCTGGGCGATGCGCGAAGACTGGCGAGCCACCCGAGAAGTAAACATGGTTGGTGTGTTTGTGTAAAAGGTCGACAGACAGAAATCGGATCGGGTCCGGTGGGATTGAGCGGAGACTGAAATCGGGTCGAGAGGGACGGCGAATGAAGGATGGGGGTCACAAGAGAATTCCCGGGTTGATATTCTACAACTGGAGGCGATATAGAGGGTTATTGGCAACAAATTAGCATGGGTTCCGTATGATTTTCGGCCGCACCCTCGTCTCCTAAAAAGTCATGTGACCTGTAATAGCCAGTGCATCCAGTCAGCTTTCAGCGAAAACCAATCAAGTTTTTTCATGTTCCCAGTCCCTGCCGGGTCCATTTGACAGAGCCCCAAAGCCGAGCCTAAATGTACCCGCAGTTACAAGTGACACCAGCTGTGACTCTATGAAAGCGGGGCTGTCAAGCAGCAAGGATTTAAGTTTCAATGCTTTTCAGTTTCCATCAACGATGAGAGCAAAACATTTGAACGGAGCAACCTGAATCAATGCGCATGAATCCATGTGTGCCTGACTCGCTTGTAGATTTGAAGCCAGTTCCACTTTAAGACTAACACCGAGTCTTTACAGGTGGCGAGATCAGGCTGTCGAAGTGCCAGGAGTTTGCCAACAAGGTCCGCCAAAGCATGGATGGAAACCTAGTGCAACCACGACATGACCAGGATTGAATTTGGTGTGGGTTTGTGTCGCAAAGAAATTTATTCTGCCGATTTTTTTTGGCTTCAACTATACAAGCGGTTTTGAAGACATTTGACAACTTCCATCATCTACAATAAATTCCCATTGCGCATTAATTGCCACTTGACTTATCGCCCCCCGGACTTCCTGTCTCTCACTCTATGAATTCTAGATAGCAATTTAAGCTCTAGGGATAGTGAGAGATCTCTAGGCGCTCCTTGACCGCCTACCATCTGCCACAAAACCTCGACTGACGTCTGTTCATCTTCCGCCACCCCGCGATCGCATCCTCTTTTACGTGCCACAAAATCGCTGGACAGCCGCCACCATGAAAGTAGTATGTTTACTCAAATCTAAACTATACTGTATTTAATGTGTTTACTAATACAACCGTTGTTGCGTAGACTAAGCATACTGCCGAGCTCTGCACGTTGCTGGTGCGTGACGTATTTGGCGAACTACCTTCGGTATGTTTCCTATGATGCACATACAAAGCATCTGCTTTGAATCACTCAACTATGCGACATCAACGAAAACTAATACGAACGGATTATAGCGCATACTCTCGGGTCTCTTCACTAGAGGGCCATCGACTTCTAGCCAACTAGGACAATTTATCAATCTCAACCCTCGCCATCTTCGTCATGGTCTCGCCGTCCTTGTTCAGCAGAGCCTCGTATACCACCACACCAACCCTCTCAACAACCAAACCATATATGAGGCCAACCCCGATTCTGCGTATAATCTTCTTCGCATTGGAAAGTTCATCGACATTGTTGGGACCGAGTATGGACCCGGTGAACAAGAAATCATTCAGACTCTGGCAGTGTTAGGTCACGCCAAAGTGGGAGATTTAGCACAAGCCTACAACGCCAAGACGAAGGCTCGGGCTGAGAGACGGGCCGAAGAAGCTGCTTTCAGCTTAGATGCCGAGCCTTCGGAACCCACCTTGAACGGAACCCCAATTGCTGGCGGAGATGATGACAAGTGGACCACTCGTCCTGCTGGGGAAACTGTCATCAAGACTACCTGGCATCTACACGAATTGCTCGCTCAGATGATCCAATCGGAGCTTCTCGATGTGTTAGGACCTACATCTATGCGCAAACTTCACGATGTCTACGATGAGATCGAACAAAACACACAACGCCGCATCAAAGATGCTCCAGCAAAGGTCCGACACGACTCCCATCTTGAAATGGTTAAGGAATTTAGGGCAGCCAGAGCTGCCACAAAGAGATTGAAGAGGGACCTAGACAACGGCATCATCGCATCTAAGCGGAGGAAGCTGAACGACGGCAGTGGAGATTCGGGAGAATATGAGTTCGAAGGGCGCACACTAGCCTCCGACATAGTTATTCGTATTAACTACGAGCGGTTGTTAGTAGACCTTCGCAATGAGCGTTTGGCTAGATATGCTGCTGACGTTATCGGTGAGACCACTGGTCAAGTCTTTGGCACAGTTTTAAGACTCTTGACCAAAGGACTGTCCCGGTGTCGCTCGGATCCACGTGTCGATGCTGCTGCTGTCATAGACGACGGGTTTTCAGGTCCTCCTAAACAGGTCACGACTCTCGAAATTCTCGACCAGCTTAGCCCGTCAGTCAATGTGCACCTGGGAATCGGCAAGACTGACAAGACGAAGATCGACAAAGAGGCGGCGGAAAAGATTCGTCTTTCTGCTATTGACACTGAAGATGAAGCCGACTCTGATGCTGAGAACCCGTCGGCTTTCAACAGACCCAAGCCACAGCAGCCCATCATTATGGATATAGACTCTGATGATGAACCTGCTGTTCAGACCAACGGAGATGTTAATGGTGAAGCAAAGGAAGAGTCCTCCGGTGACGGTAGAACAACCATGCTGCGGCAACATCTTCTTCTCCTAGCGGAACACAAGTACCGTTTCGTGCGCCACTGCGGCCACCAAGGTCGTGGCCAATGGACCATTGATTTCGATATGCTCATGAGTACTCTCCGGCAGGTTGAGCTTGATGCCATCATTTCCCAATCTTTTGGTCGTCACGGCCTTCGGTTGACCCGGATCCTACAACAAAAGGGTCGCCTGGATGAAAAGACTCTGGCTTCACTCGCTCTCATGAAGAAGCAAGCCGTTCAGAACAAGATTCTTGAGTTGCAACAAGGTGGCTTTGTTGAAATTCAAGAAGTTCCTCGCGACAACAACCGTATGGCCAACCGTACCATGTTCTTCTGGTTCTGTGACCCAGAAACAACTAAGAAGGCCGTGGCAGAAAATCTCCAGAAGATGACCTTGCGAACTTTAGAAAGACTGGTTCATGAGAGATTGCTCGAACATGACTTGTTAGAGTACATGAACCGTTCCGACGTTCGCGGTAACGAGCATGAGTCGACGGAGGAAAACGTCATCATGAGGTACACTAAGTTCCTGGATATCCAGGATAACCTTCTGGGTGAAGCGATGCGTCTGGATGACATGACCGCCTTATTCACGGAGTACTAAGTCATCTCATCTGTATTCAAGGGCTGAAAACATTGGTTTAGACAAAAGCCTGGTGTTGTATGGGGTGTCCACATCGGACACAAAATATATTATGGGTTGGTTGGGTTCATTTCATGTTGATCATTAAGCATTTTTAATACCAAATATATATCATTTCACGAGAAGAAGGCTGTCAATGTCCGGAGTTATGTTATATGAACGTTATGTGAGACAATGCTCGCTCACTTACATATTCACCGCCTTTCCTCTTTGGGACGACAACAGCTGCCTATATACGTTCAGGCACTCGGTCAATGATGTCCACTGCCGGGATCCAAACTGAATGCTCTATTTGATTGGCACGATAAGATACAGCATGGGTTTAGATAGTAGAGGGGTTGTTTCCCAATTTGGACAATATGGAATGGTAACACACACAAATTTTGAGCAACTGTTTAGCGATACAATCATGGTTATGGTGTTAGGCGACAGGCAGAGTTGTCAAATTATGACTTAAGGGCCTATAAATATCTAAAACTAAGTCGAGTCTATGTTTTATGTATTGTACAATAAACCGTCAATTCAGAACCGCCGCCAAAGCTCCGAAACATTCTATAAGCGGAATCCTTTTTGCAAGCTATTTTTCAATCCCGCAGCCGCAATAACCTGGACTGGTCCAAAAAATCGCATGTAAAAAAGGCCCCACTTTAAACCAAAAGTGACCTCAGGAAGCCAATCCTGTGTCGTCTGTGTCAAATCGATCGAATAATTATCGTTGCGTCTAACCTTTGGCTTTATCTTCGGTATTCGCCCGCCGCTGCTACCGCTTAAGCTGTAACATTTACATTGTCTAGCTATTTCGTGCTTGCGCTCATTCCTTTGGAGATTTGTCTTAGTGGTGAGTTGTAATCGAATTTGTTTTCTTTTTCTCTTTTCCTTCACGTTTTCTTCGGTGTGCTTGCATTGTTTGGTTTTCTTGCTCTAACATCCTGTTTGCTAGTTCTTGGTTCTTTTTCGAGTCTTTTTTGTGATACCCTCGTTTCAATATCAAACAAGATGTCTCCCGCTGCTGGTGGTTCCCACAAGGAGTCTAATGTCGCCCGTCTCCTGGGCTCCGGTATGTTAAATCACCAATCATTTATATGCGGCCGTGATAGTTCATATTGCTGG
Organism: Huntiella savannae; assembly: GCA_001483325.1. Classification (NCBI taxonomy): domain Eukaryota; kingdom Fungi; phylum Ascomycota; class Sordariomycetes; order Microascales; family Ceratocystidaceae; genus Huntiella; species Huntiella savannae. Next base: position 207,975 of record LCZG01000026.1, on the reverse strand, counting down.
AGAACCTGAACGGCCGTCGTCTTGAGGCGCAAAGACTAACATTTTGTCGCATTTTAGGTTCTGCCGGTATTGCCGAACTGATGATGTTCCACCCCGTATGTCAAATCTAGTTCGCCGCCAGCTTATGCGCCATCCTACGATATTTCAAGCGCATTGGCTATGCAAGACGTCGCATGTGCTAACAAACCATTGTATGCAGGTCGACACCATCGCTAAGCGTCTCATGAGCAACCAAGGCAAGATTGTCAGCGCTGCTGAACTCAACAAGGTCATTTTCAAACAGACTGCCGATGCCGGTCTCGGCACCAAGTTCTTCTCCCTCTTCCCCGGTCTCGGTTACGCTGCCGGTTACAAGGTATGTTTTCGCCACATATGCAACCTTAATGAAGATATGGCTGGTGCTAATGAACAATTTTGTGTCACAGATTCTGCAGCGTATCTACAAGTACGGTGGTCAGCCTATTGCTCGTGACTACCTCACTGTTCACTACGGCAAGGACTTCGAGTCTGCCTTCGGCAAGAAGACCGGCAAGGCCGTCCTTCACTCCACTGCTGGTAGTTTGATCGGTATTGGTGAGATTGTTCTCCTGCCTCTTGATGTTCTCAAGATCAAGCGCCAGACGAACCCCGAAGCTTTCCGTGGCCGTGGTGTCCTCGCTATTGTCAAGGATGAAGGTTTCAACCTGTACCGTGGTTGGGGCTGGACTGCTGCCCGTAACGCTCCCGGTTCCTTTGCTCTGTTCGGTGGTTCGGCTTTCACCAAGGAGTACCTCTTTGGCCTGAACGACTACAACAAGGCTTCTTGGTTCCAGAACTTCGTTGCCTCTATCGGTGGTGCTACCGCTTCTCTGGTCGTCTCCGCCCCTCTTGACGTCATCAAGACTCGCATCCAGAACCGTAACTTCGAGAACCCGGAGAGTGGTTTCAAGATTCTTACCAACATGGCCCGTCACGAGGGCTTCGGTTCCTTCTTCAAGGGTCTTGTTCCCAAGTTGTTGATGACTGGTCCTAAGCTGGTCTTCTCCTTCTGGTTGGCGCAGACTTTGATTCCTGCCTTTGACCGCGTCCTTGCCAAATAATTTTACGGCACCGGGTGGCTGCTCACTCCGCGCTAACGATGCGTCCTGGCAATAATTACAGGGCGCAACGAATGTAGCTTGTGTATCCGACGGTAGCGCCGGGCAGTTTGCGGTGAATAATGCCAAATCCATAAGGCATGACACTACAGGACTGTTTGATGGTATAAAAAGGTCATGACACTCGTACAAGCGCCTACGGCGTTAATATGGATGCTGTGACGGGACGAACCAAAAATGGCGTTGGCTTGCGTTTTTTGTGTTTTCTTTTCTATTCTTTGGGATTCATTCAGTGGGTCCGTTTTGTTTTACTAGATAATTTGTCTGTTTTTATGTTTGTTCAAGTTGAATTGTCATATTTTTATCAAAATCTTTACTTGAAAGTGACATCATAATGTTTTGATGTGTCAGGGTTTTTTGTGTTTGTAACCCTACCTATGACCAGAAGTTCAAACCCTCGGATTATTCAAGGTTCACGCCACTGTTAGTTTTGACAGGTTTTAGAGGCATACCGTGAACACACCAAGGGTAAACTCCGTCAACACATTTTTAGGATAAAAGATGCATAGTGTGATCATGTCCATAATACTTTTACAATACATGTACAGTAGTTTTTCAAGTTTTAGAGAACACCGATTTTTGAAAGGAAATTGCCAAATCTCAATAAAATCACAATAGAGTATAGCGGCTCCATCGAAGCATCTGGATGCATGAAATAGTGGGGTTAGCGTCAAATGTCTACCAAAAGAACTAGAAAAGCCCCACTATTTCATGCAGCTAGATGCTTCGATGGAGCCGCTATACTCTATTGTGATTTTATTGAGATTTGGCAATTTCCTTTCAAAAATCGGTGTTCTCTAAAACTTGAAAAACTACTGTATCTATACGGTATAAATGTGTATAGAGACACACAAGTTGAATCGTCATGGCCCGGATTTGCACTTTGAAGTAGTAGGCTGGTTGAAGCTTGGCGCGTCGCCATGGCAACGTGAACACATCGATTAATCAGGTCCCTTGGACACAGAGCAGGGTGTCACATCAACCATGAGCCAATGAGCCAACCAGGAACGGAATCCATGATATAGAAGTAACCGGCAACGATTATGACAACACACCATGTCTACGAAAGACTGGGATTTATGAATTGAGTAGAAATGAGTGCGGGGCTGGTGACGGCATTTTGTGATGTCTTCTATTTACTTTGGTGGGGTTGACCTAGAAGGGTTACAGGCCTAACAACTATGGGGAAATTTGGCGATGGTGGGATGTGGTTTATATGTCTATTTGAAGATGTTCATCTACACACATATGCACATGAAATGACATGTCTACTAAGACCAATTGGACCTAGACTGCATTTCAGGTTTAGATGATTGAAATTTTACCAGGGCTACTGTATATACTGTGTAGTGCTGAACTGTGTACATTTGTTTGGAGTGAGGAACCCTTTTTGTGAGCGTGTTAGTGTCAGTTTTGCTAGTTTTTGCCTAATATGGATATTGCCGTTGGTCGTTCTGCCTAGGGAAATCATCGTCCCACAGGCTTGAATCTGGATATATGAGGAAATAATAATCGTTATATTTGGCTATTCACCAGCAAAATGGAAGTAACAATTAGGGCACGCAGTTGCAGGTCAAAACCTGGGGAAGTAAAGGGAGTGAACCCTATGTTGTGATTCTTTCTCATTCCCAGCAACGAGAACGAAATTATCATCCCTTTGATCAAGAAGGCGACTGTTTTGTCTTGTCCACTTCAGCTCCTATCGTTCATTATTTACGGAATCACCACCTCCCATCCGACGATCGACCTGTCACCTTTATCAACTCACAGATTATCTGTTTTTTAACGAGAGACCAAATACTACTACCTGTAAGTATGATGGACTGAAGTCTAAATGGTAGATGGTACTTGGAACTTCAGAATTACCAACTTCGCCAGTGAAACAGATTGATCTGTACAACTTATACTGACTCGAATATTCAGAACCACATCTTAGAATCACTACTGTCTCCGGACAGACCTGTCTAGCTTTGACTGGCGTTCCCGATATTCATACGTCACTCATCGTCTTCTAGACACAATGGCCCCTTCGGCTGACGTTAAATCGTCGCCCGCTAGGGAAATGCTTCGACACAAACGATCGGCTAATCTTGAGGCCAATGGAAATGGTCGAGTGCTCGTCCCGATGTAAGTTGTTACGCCAAAGGCGATTAATCCCTGACCATGATAACTTTGCACCCCGGTCCGTGCTGGTTCCTAGTGTTGTTGTGGTTTGTTGTTGTTGGCGGTACCTGGCTTGAGCTCGACCTTGGATTGGATGGACGAAGAGCGTCTTGCATGCAGCAAGTTTGGCACGCCCGTCTTGCAAGAAAAAACCTTATATGTACATACATATCCCTCCACCACCCTCGCTCGCCCCAAGAAGTGGCTCCAGTTCGTTTACCTGTACCGACATATTCACACTGCCCAACTGCATATCGCGTATCTCACATCGCGGGGATTATTGATACTCACTCGACACCACGCTATACTCTCTACTAGGCGCCAACGCTAATTATACTCCTTTTCCGTCAACAGGTGGGACAGTTCTGATCCCGAACGAGCACCTCCGCCCCTCCCTCTCAATCCACAGGCTCCCGTTATGAATTCTCGGCCAGGCATTTCGAGCGCGATACAGTCGGCTCATCTTGCACTTTCAGAGAAGGCCCGCGAGTCTAACATGCCAGCCCCCTCGCCGCTGTCCCGCCGGGCCGACATGCCCGAGAACCAATATCCCAACGCTCCCCGTCCGCTTCCGATTCCCGGCCAACAGAGCGCTCATCGCCGCCTTCAGTCCCTCCAGCCCAGCGTGCGCGATCGCAGCTTGTTCCTCGAGGGAATGCCACCAAAATCACCTGAAAAGAACTCGGCCAACTCTCTCCGGCCTGTCACTCCAACCGCCAACAATGCCACGTCTTCAATGGGCGCCGGCTCGCCAGACAAAGATCACTATCCCGGTCCCGGTCCCAGCTTGACGCCTATCATCCGACCTGTAGCCCGCCGCACACATCAGAGTATCCTTGGCGACGGCACCCCTCCCCAGTCTGCTACCATGATGGCCCTTAACAACCAACATGGTTCCCGTGATAATGATGTCTCCGGAATCCCTCCTCTAGGCGCTACTCCCAGCCATATCTCAGAATTCGATTCTTTTGTTGCATCAGAACGGCCATTACCCAGCCACGACATGGGTGCCCACGATTCCTCGCGCATTTCTTCCGGCCCCCCTGGACCCGGCTCGGCAACAGGCCTCCCGGAGCAAGACACCCCCAAGGCCCGGTTTTCCGAAAGCACCCGCCGCGATAGTGACGCCGCCGTATTTGGAAAGGAGGCCCCCGGTCCCGGAATTTCATACACAGAGCTTGGCGAACAGATTATGAACCTTACCAGAATTGCTTCGGCTCTCCAGCGGGACATGTCAGCTCTCACACGTCGCAGTAGAGACAACGCTGCCGATTTGTTGAGTCTGAAACAAGCTACTAATGCACGCGACGAAGATATTCGCAAAGGTCTCCGCAATCTAATTGAAAACGTCGACGAGGTTCGCCGTGCCGGTCACAGTACCAAAGACGCCCTGGCTGGCGCCGCTGGTATCCTCGACTCCCGGTCTTTCTCAGGCCAGTCACCACCCAGTAAGGATGGATCTCGCGCCTTTGCGCTGCCGCGCATCCCTACGCCCAATAGTTTTGCCACTTCTTTCGACCGCGAGTCCATCAGCACACCGTCTCTATATGGCGGTCAAGATCCTCATGTGGTCGGTTTGCTGGAGCGGATCGTGCGGGAGATGAGCACCCGTGAGGGATTCGAGATGGTCATGGGTCGTTTGACAGAGATTGCCGAGAAAGTCCACGGTTTCCCATCAGCAAACAAGATCAACGAACTCATTGAGCAATTGCGATCATCTCGCCCTGACCTGAGCCTTAGGTCAATGAAGCCAGCCAGTGAATCCGGTAGCGTCAGATCCCGGGTCATGAGCTTTGAGGGTTCACATATACCTTCGTCCAAGACTTCTCAACCAGACCACCATGGCATTTTTAGCGATTCTACTTCCGACTCTGGTGCTAGACCACAATCTGCTGGCACTGCGGCTGTTGTCACTGACGATGTCCTGAAAGTCATTTACTCAGTCAAGGACAGTGTTGCTCAGGGTGGCGGTTTGACTGCCGAGGTAAAAGCACTTGTCCGGGAACTTCGTGGTGAGATTCTCGGCATGGGCCGTGAGCTTGGCAATCGTTTGGAAGAGCTTGAGAGCCGTGGTCTTCAAACTTCTGATCCAGAGGCCCATTCACGAGAGACAGCGCGTATTATCCAAGAGAGCTTGGATGACTTCAAAGCTTCTGTCGACGAGGTTGTTCGTGATTCCCATAGGCCGATATCATCGGTGTCTCACGACGGCCCCATCGATTACCAGGAGATTTACAATGCCATGCGCACTGCTCTCAAGGATAACGCCAAAGCCTCCCCAAGTCTAACTCAACAAGATGTCATTTCTGCAGTCAAGGACGCCTGGGAAAATTACAAGCCTGAGATTGAGATTCAACAGTACGGCCTTGAGCCTGAGCAGATTCTCGCCTGTCTCAAGGAAGGTCTTCAATCTCATGGTGGCGCTGCGTCTGCTGCCAGTGGTATCACACAAGCCGAAGTATACCAGGCTGTGACAGATGCCCTTGAGCGCTTCAACCCTCCTCCACGCATTGAAGGCGCAGCTGCTTCCCTTTCACGTAATGAGATTCTAGATGCTGTCCGTGAGTGTTTAGAAGAGTTCGAGTTCCCAGTTGCTCCTGGTGCGCCCATGCTTGGTGTCAGTGATGTGGCTCGCGAAGAGATTTCACATGCTGTTCGTGAGGGTTTACGTGATGTTAAAATCCCATCTGCCTCTAACGCTGTTACTGCTGGTGAATGGACGCCCAACAATGACGAAGTCATGGACAAGCTTGCTGAGATTGTCACCATGCTTCGCTCCGAGTTTAGTCTTGCTAAACAGAATAACACCGCCACCAACCATGACACTGAGGCCATTATCGATTCTACCCGCAACGGCCTTGATAATCTTCGTCTTGATATCGAGTCTTACATTGAGCGCCTCAATATTTCCGTGGCCACTGCCCATAGTGGCACTCCTTCTGGTGCCACCGACTTACCTGATATGGGCCCCGCCATCGATAGCCTTTCTCGGTCTCTTGACGCTTTCCGCGATGAGGTCAATCACATGCTTCAAAGCCAAACTGAGTCTCTCCGAGAGTCTGTCAATATGTCTTTGGTACCTGCTTCTAATGCTTCCCCTATGCTTCCTACTGGTACCAAGGAGTTGCTTGAGACTATTCGTGACGGCGTCGAAACGGTCCGTGTCGAGCTTAGGCGCCCTCTTCCCGGAACTACCGAAGTACTTGATGCTCTCCACGAAGGCTTTGGTGATCTTCATCGCAACATCGACCGCATGCGCAACAAACCGGCCGACTTGACTGCCAATGATGAGATTCTTGATGCTCTCAACAAGGGTCTTAACATGGTCCGGGCCGAGATCAACGACTTGCGCCATCTCAACAATCGCGCCGTGGTTTCCACTGCTCGCAGCGTCCATTCTGAATCTGGCGATGCCCCTAAGAGTGAGGACCTCCGTCATCTTGAGTTACTTTTGACTCAGGTTCACACCCGCCTCGACAAGATGCCAGAAGATATTCCCCAGGGCGCCGGTGTTCCCAACGGTGTTGCCCGCGCAGATGATATTCGCCATCTCGAGCTTCTCATGGCCGAGCTTCGTACCAAGATTGACGAGCTAACTGAGGCTACTGTCAATGCTCCCGTTCCAGATCCCCAGGAGATCCCACTACCAGATGATGGCGTTCGTCAGGAGGATATCCAGAACTTGGAGTTCATGGTGTCACAGCTCCATGAGAAACTTGAGCGTTTAAGTCAGAGCCAGGGTATTGATGTACCTGTTACCTCTCGTTCTGTGCCTACAGAATCTGCTGTTGTCATTAGTGAGGATCTCGTCAAGACCAAGGATATCAAGAACCTCGAGAACCTTATTACCCAGCTCCACGACAAGGTTGAGACCACTCCTGCGCCTGCGCCTGTTCCAGCCGCTGCTCCAGTTGACGTTCCTCCTGCTGCCATGTCCGCCGAAGATGTGTCTCGTATTCTCTCGACTATGGATACCCTGAAAGAGACAGTTGAGGCCATGGCTGCCCGTCCTGAACCCACTGCCGAGGCTAAAGATGTTGATACCGAGGCCCTCGCTTCCCCACCTGGAATCACCCGTGATGATTTTGAGACTGTTGAGACCATTTTACGCAATACCAAGGCCAGCATCGATGAGTTGGTTTCTGGTGATCGATCAGTCCACAAGGAGCATGTCGACCATTTGGAGATGCTTCTTCTTGAGACTCGCCAGTCCTTGTCTTCTCTCACCTCACAGATCGAGTCCGTCAGTCGCCGTGACGATATTTACACTCTTCAAGCTCTGATTAGCCAAATGTCTGCTCGCCATGACCAGGCCATTATTGCCAGTGGTGCCGCTGCCGCAGCTGCTGCGGGTGATGGCACATCTGCCGCTCCCGCTGAGGCTCCCGCCTTCCATATGCCACAATTTCCTATGGCGCAGACTGCTTCAGGCGAAGACATTGCTAATCTGAGCAACAGCCTTAGAACCAGCATGAGTGTACTTGCTGAGTCACATTCTATGTCCGTGGCTAACCGACAGACGGAGATGGCGACCCAGGCTAAGAATTTCGCCGATGTCAAGACGTTAGTCGAAGAGTTCCGCGGTGTGATGGCGATGAAGTTGGAGGACGGCTTTACTGTGGTTGATAGCATCAACACCGCCCTTGAAACTGTTGCTGGCATTACCACCAAAAACGAGGACATTTCTGAGGTTCTCGGGGCGTTTGTCGATTCTGCCAAGGTTGAGTTTGAGGAGACTCGTGCGTCTATTGTTGGTGCCAAGTTAGACTCAGAGGAGAAGTTACAGGCTCTTTCAGATAGCTGGATGGCTAAGTTGGAGCTCATCGGCGAGACTCTCGGTACGTCCGCTGATGTTGAAAATTCTGTCACTGCTCGCCTTGCCACTATTATGGAGCGCAGTGACGAGGATCGCGCCCAAGATGCCACTCGCCACACCGAAATTACTGAGGCCATTGCCGGTGTCAAGGAGCCTGTCGCCGAACTCCAGCCAATTATTGCTGTTGCAATGAAGGAGGTTCTTGACAAGGTTTCGGAGCACTTTGAGCACTCTACCAAGACCGCCGAGTCTGCCCAAGGCCGCATGGATGAGATTTTCAACAAGCCCTTCCCCGATGCTTATGACGACGCTGCCCTTCAAGCCAAGATGGAGACCATTGCTGCTTCCCACCAGGACTCTTTGACCAAGTTGTCTGTTCTTGTTGAAGAGGAATCTGGTGCTCTTCCTAAGCTTGCCGCTGTTCATGAGCTTGGTACTGAGACTCACAAGCGCCTGGACGTTGTTACTGTCCAATGTGAAGATCTCCGTGAACAAATCAGCAAGATTGTTTCCGAAGCCTCTGAGATCAAGGTTGCCGTCGGTACTGTTTCTGACAATGGTCTGTTGTATCAAGACAAATTGGAGCAAGTCAACACCGGCTTACAGGAGAAGTTGGAAGCGCTTGCTAAGCTTGATAAGTTAGAGACTCTGGAGACTGGTGTCACTGAAAAGCTCACTGGTTTTGAGGCTGTTCTCGGTGAGAAGCTCGCTGGCATGGATACTACTTTGGGTGATCGTTTGACTGCTATGGATACTGCAGCTGCTGAGCGCAATACGGAGATTGGCAAGACTGTGTCTGAGAAGTTGGATGAGATGTCGACTATGCTTTCTGCCGATGTTTCTGGTAAGCTCACTGAGGCCGCTTCGAAGATTACTTCTGTTGATGAGAAGCTTGCTACTTTGGAAACAGCTGTTACCGAAAAGATGACCACCGTCGATACTTCAGTCACTGAGAATTTCGCCACTATGCACTCCAAGATTACTGAGAATCTCACTGCCGCCGATACTGCCATTTCTGAAAATTTTGCTACTCTGAACGCTCAAGTCACTGAGAAGCTTACTGGCATTGAGACGTCGCTGGCTCCTGTCTCTGGTATTCCGGATACTCTTACCGGTGTGACGGAGAAGCTCGGGGGTATTGATGGCAAGCTGGACACTGTTGGCACTGGTGTTACCGACAAGCTCACCGTTTTTGAGGCTTCTATGACTGAGCAGTTTGCGACTATGGACAAGCAACTTGACGAGAAGCTCGCTGGCTTTGATACTGGGCTTACTGAGAAACTTGTTGGTATGGATGACTCTCTCGCTGGGAAGATTACTACTCTCGGTACCGATGTCACTGGCAAGATTGATAAGCTCGTTGAGAGCGATGTTGCCACTACTGCCCAGCTTACTGCGCTTGTGTCTCAGTCTGAGAGCACCAAGGAGTCTCTTGCCAAATTGTCTACTCTGGATGAGGTTCACCAGCAGGTTATGAAGACTGCGGCTGACATCTCAAGCTTCCTAGCGACCCAGACCCAACACATGAGTGAAGAAACCGCGAAGGCTCAGAAATCACTGGAGGAGGCCAATGCTTCATTGACTCAGCGCACTACGGAGAAGGAGGTTGTCGAGGCTACTATTGCTGCTCTTCGCGAGGAAGAGACTCGCCTTCGGGAGTCTGTTATTTCTCTCCGTGCTGATCAGGAACTCATGCAGCGCCAACGCACTAAACTGGCTTCTGATGTCTCGTCTTTGGAGACTGCTCTGGGTCTGCGCCGTGACGAACTTCAGGCAATGGAGGAGCGTGCCGAGGGTCTCGAACGCCGTATTATGGAGGGTGTGATGAACCACTCCCGTGTGCTTCTCATGGCTAAGAATGGTCGGCCTGGCAAGAATTCGAATAGCGACGCCATGAACCGCAAGCGTGTTAAGGGCGGCAAGGCTAGTGATGCGGACGCTTCGATGCTTTTGGATGAGGTTCCTCCGGCTGTTCAGATTGCTCTTTCTTCCCGCCGCCGCGGTGGTCCCCCATCTTCTTCCAAGAGTGGTGAGACTAGCCGTCGCATCGCTTCTTTGGGACAGATGCCTGGTGCCACTCCTTCCGGTGGTATGAAACGGAGTAGCAGTGTTCGCACGAACGACAAGGGATCTCGCAAGGCCAGTTGGACCGGGACTATGAATGGTGGCAAGCGGAGTGGCTCGTCGTCTGCTAAGGCCAAGTCGGCCGCCGCCGCTGTTGCCGGGGTTGGAGTTGCCGCTGCGGCCGCTGCTGTGGCTACTGAAGAAGAAGAGGAGGAGGAGTCGCAGGAGGAGTTGGAGCTTGAAGAGGAGACTGATGATGATGATGGACCGGAGGTGAACTCGACTATGATGAAGAAGGATGCCGCTTTGGAGGGGGAAGAAGGAGACGATGACGAAGAAGAAGAAGAAGAGGCGGAGGAAGAAGAAGAAGAAGAAAAAGAAGAAGACGAGGAGGAGTCAGAGGAAGAGGAAGAGGAAGAGGAAGAAGAAGAAGATGGCGTTGAAGTTACACAGGCGGTTGAAGAAGATGATAGCAACGACGACTTTGAGGAAGCAGAGGAGGAGCAGGATGAAGGCGAAGAAGAAGAGGAAGATGACGATGAGCCGGTGGAGGTTTCTATGGTTTCGGATCCAGATGATGATTAGATTGAGGTGTCTAAGTAATGCGTTTTTGGTATCTTTTTGGGTTGGAGTTTGGTTCTCTTTTTTGTTTTGCGATGGTTGATCAAGAATATTGTTTTATTAATGTATTTTCTTTTGGGCTTGGTAATTGATTTGATTGTGACTATAAATTCATAAAACTACACTATTGTACATGAAGAATCTCTACTGTGACTCTTGACTTATTCCTTCTTCTCGATCTCAAGCTCGACCTCAACCTCCTCAGAGTCGGCAGCAATTTGTGAATGTAAAGCCTCGGTACTCTCTTTTTTCTCCTGCTCCATCTCACTCAACTCCTTAGCCCGCTCCTCCGCCGTCACCGGTGGCATATCAACATATTCCTCCGATTTAGTCTTCCTCCACGGTGCCGAGGGGGGCTTTGTAAATTGCGAGTTGAATCTCATCATCTTACTTTTCGGCCCCGTGATATGCGTTTTGCCACTCATATACGGTCTCAAAACCTTCGGTATCACCACAGCCTGCACCTTTGGATCCCAATGCGTTTCCAAAATCGCCGCAATAATCCGAGGAACAGCAAGGGCTGTCCCGTTCACAGTCCACGGGAACGAAGCCTCGCGCTGCTTCGAGGCAATCCGGGTGTCGAGACGACGGGTCTGGTAGTCGGTGCAGAGAGACGCAGACGATATCTCACCCCAGCCACCGCGGGTCTTGGGCATCTTTTGACGCGACGGGAAGATGGCTTCTATGTCTACCTTGCGGAAGGCCGAGGCGCCAAGGTCGCTGGCGGGCATCTCGAGTACGCGGCAGTGGAGACCGAGGGAGGAGAAGATCTCGGTTTGGATGTCGAGGATTTCGTCGAAGAGGGCGGTGGATGGTTCCAGACCCGGCGCAGTCCAGCCGAAGAGCTCCACTTTGGTGAATTCGTGGACGCGGTAGAGACCGCGGGTGTCGGCTCCGCGACCGCCCGCTTCGGCACGGTAGCAGCGTGACACGGCTACATGGCGGATGGGGAATTCAGTGCCGTTGATACGACGACCTGCCAGGGACCCCGCAAGTGGGATTTCGGCAGTTCCGGCGAGGACCCGCGTGGGTGAGTTGTCTCCCTTTTCTTTCACCAGTTGGTAGATCTGCTGCTCGTTATTCTGGTCGCGCGGCTGGAACCCGCACGAGTTCCCAATGTAGTTGTATACCACGGACGGGGCGGACACGGCTTTCCATTTATGGCTGGTGGCGACGGCCAGAGCGTGGTTGATTAGCGCTTGTTCGAGGAGGGCGCCGTCGCCGCGGAGGAAGTAGTGGCCCCAGCCGGAGGTGAGAGCCGAGGCCTCAAAGTCGATGATGTTTAGATCGTGGCCGATGTTCACGTGCGAGAGGCACCGCGATTGGAATTCGATTGCTTCGTTTGGCTTCAACTCGTTGATCTTGCCGAGCACCTTGGCTTCGCCTAGCGGGGTCAGAGGGCTGGTGTCGTTGGGGATCAGACTTGCCATGCGCTGGATCTCATCCGTCAGAATCTTCTCCCTCTTCAAGTTCTCCTGCAACGTCGCCTTGGCTGCCTGCGCCTGTCGGAAAATAAGCTGATGTGTCTCCTCCGACGCCACCATGGGCTCGCCCGTCTCCGGATTCTTCAACCCATTCAACTGTCTCTGCGCATCCTTAATATCATCCTCACTCTCCGCCACCTTGCGTCTCAGAAACTGCTGTCTAGTTCTTAAATCCTCTCTCGAATGGGCCAGGAACGCAATGCTCTGCGGATACGCGCCGGCCTCATCGTAGTTGCGTAGAAGGCAGTTGGACGAGACTTGCGGCGCATTCTTTATGATGTATTTTAGGTTGGTTTGTGGCTTGTACGGGGCTTTTTGTTCCTTGGGGAGGTGTGCGCGGGCGTCGGCGGCGGCAACGAGGGCTTCGACGCTGGGGTAGCCGTTGGCTTTGACGCCGCGGGTTTGGATGGTGGGAAGGGCCCGTTGGCTTCGGAGAATGGGCCGGGCGGATCTGATTAACGTCATTGGAAAGTGGTGATTTGTCGACAATGGTGTTAACACATGTCGTGACATCTCTTGTTGCACAAAACACTCAAAATTTGGTGAGGAAATATAGTGGGGCTCCTGCTTAGTCAGCCATGATGTAAAGTGGAATGACGTCGGTGTATGAGAGCATGATGACAACAGTTTAAGTATGTGCCTATGTATGTATGTGCAATGTAATCTATATTCAACATAAAAGTTTTCATCCCATCGTAATATCATAACAACCCCAATTTTAACTAGCCATTATGACCTAAGACATCTCAACATCACTCTCCTCCTCCTCCTCACTCCAATCCGAGCCCTCAGAACTGGTCGTATCCGCGGGATCCTCTACACTTCCACCAGCCGCCTGAATCTTCTTCCGCTCCCACATCTTCTTCTTCGCCTCCTTCTCCTCCAATCTAAGGCGTCTGGCCTCCAACAACGCCTCCCTATCAAATTCCACAATCCACTCAGCCGGCGGCATATCTGTCTTTTCGAAAACGTAGATACTAGGATGTTCAAAGATAGTCGCACCCCGAAGATTCTCGCCTACGATCTCGCTAGGATCGACGGGTCGGAGACCTACGCGGGACGTGGCGGAGGGGAGGGGTTGGCGGAGGAAGAATGCAAAGCGGGCGGCGAGGTCGTCGTGGGTCATTCCGGCGACGGTGGGGGCGGTGGGGGCACCGCCCATGGATACATCCTCGGTGGCGCTGGTCTTCTTCACCTTGCGGAGCGGGTCGAATTGTCTCATGGCCGCGGATAATCCGTGGATAACGGGACAGTCATCCATAGTCTTCGTTTCGGCCCTTATGGCCTGCGGAACCAACTTCTCCTGATCCCCCGCTGCCTCGGTGACATTCCACTCGCTAGGGAAGGCCGCCGGGGCAATTAACCATTCAATCTGCCACTCAATGCGTCTCCGGGCCTTGGTGAACCTCGTCCCGCTGGTTTCCTTCCCCTTGCGTAACCCCGGCGGTGCGCGGAAAAACTGTATGTCAAAGTCGGCAAGCCGATACTTCATCCCCTCTTCAGGACCCCCTCTCTTCCCTCCCTTCTTTGGGAAACGTCCCCTCTTATCAGGCGAATCACCACCGTAAAGTTCATCCCGCTTAATCAAGCCCTTCTCCTCCAGCAGCTTCTCTGTATTCTCACGCTCCCGGTCAAGAGAGTACAGAAAGTTATAGTCATGATCGATACCGGCGGCCGTCCGCAGCTTACTAGGCGGGACATAAGCGGTCTGCGAACGTTTCCCCGTGCATTCGGACCACTTCTTATGTTTCTCAACACAAGGGAGTGAGCAGGTGACCATGGTACAGCCGGGACATTTATACTTTGGTTGGGAAATATGGCAGATGGCGCATAACGAGGTTAAGAGCGGGTCGGCCATCGTTAGTATAAGGTCCGTGGTAAGCAACTATATTGGTCGAGCTTATAAGAAAGAAAAAAGTCCGCCAGGTTGAAAAGTCGTAGTGGTGGATAAATCGAGGATGTCGAGATAAAGTCGTACAAAAGCTTATATGGGTCAACCGAAGTGTCAGAATTTTCCAATTATGAATTTACCGATCCGTGGAGAATCAAAATCTGCAGGAGCGGAAATGCTATATGCAATCCACTCAGTTTCTCGTTTGGGATTCGATTTTTCACAGGAACTGTACTGTACCTTCCACCTAGGATCCCGCTGACAAAATAACTGTGGATATCAATTAGCAAGAACCCTTAGCGCCGAAAGAACAATCATCTAGAGGTAGACACAAACCCAAAACTAAACAATGACATCATCACTTAAACATTTCACAGGATACAAGAAAAACTTTGGAGAATACATCAATAGATATCAACATTTTGCACTACGCCGTTCGCTCAAACTCAAAATACAAACAAACGTGCAGAAGAGAAAGGAAATAAATGACCAGAAAAATCGACAAAAGACAATAGGAAAATGAGGTGGTATAAACAAATCAAAAAAGAACGAAAGAAAGTAAACCAAACAAAAAGGAAACAAAAAAAGACTGAACAAAACAAACACAACATGGCATGCAAAGCTCATATCGCGACATGATACGCCCCCCAAATTTGTAAGGGCCATGCGCGAGTTCGGACAGAAGTGACGAGCAGAGTGAGGCAAAAGTCACTCCCGTCCTTCTAGAAGACAAGAACATTAAAACCGCAAACCAAGACCAGACCCAGAACACACGTGACGAAAAAAAACCCAAGACACAGAACACCAGAGAACCCAAGAACCCAGAAAAAGAAATCACAGCACAGAGAAAACACACAAAGACAAAACCGCCGACCATTTCATCTACAGACAGTAGAAAAGCCTTTAGTGGGCCATCTTGCTGGCCTTGGGGCCCAAAGCACTAATACGAGCACCCGATGATCTGTGAAGGAGAGTCTGCGCGGCATGCTTACCGACAATGGGCTCGGCAGCCATGTAGTCGCTCTCGCTGTTGTTTCCTGGAAGGTCCTCGTCGTCCTCGACAATCTTTGTGGGGATGTCATCGCGCATCAGGTACTGCTGGGAGCTACGCTCAGGAGTAGTGGCCGATGAAATGTATGACATGGCAGTGCTGCTGCGGTTGGGGATCAAGTCCGGAGTAGGAGGGATACTTGACGCACGACCGGAGGGGTGGAGAAGGCTCTCGTCGCCGTTCTCCGAAGTAACGGCAGAGTGGTGGCCATCCTCGCTGGCAGACACTGACAGGCCGCTGACACGGCGGGGGTGGTGTGAGTGAGAGCTGTGCGAGCTGTGAGAGTGGTGCGAGTGACGCGAGTGCGAACGGAGACGCTCTTGCTCGGCAATCTCGGCATCTTGAGCCAACTGGAGACCCTCGACAGCAGCCTGGCACTGCTCGGCAATGTTGCGGATGATGTGCGCAATAGCGTCCGTCTTATCCTTAAGATGGCGGTCGGCGACATCAATGAAGCTTGAAGCCGAGTAGCGCTTGCTGTTGAGGCTGTTCAGCGAGTTCATGCTGTTAAGCGAAGCGGAGCTGTTCACGCTAGTGGGGGAAGAAACACTGCTAGCAGCAGGAGAGATAGCCATATCGGCGTTCTCATCCTCCTCAAAGCCAGCCTCGAGCTCTTGGAGGAGCTCATCAGGGCGGGTGAGGGTCTCAACAATGTGATCCATGTGATGGCGCTGACCAGAGATCAAGCTGCGAAGGTGAAGGACAACCCGTCTAGCCTCATCGCGCTGGCGAGCAATGGTGACGTTGGTGTGCTGGAGAGCGGCAAGCTCCTTCTTGTTCCGCTTACGCTCACGCTCAAGCTCCTCGGCAATCTCCTGCTGAAGAACGAGAGCCTCGAGAGCATCGTCACGCTGCTTCTCAGTGCCCGACAGGCGGACAGAGAGGCGGGAGTTGTCATCCTTCTGCTGGTCAAGGAGGGAAGCGAGACGGCGGTTCTCACGCTTGTGGCCCTCAATCTTAACCTTAAGATCCTGGGTCTCCTTAGTAAGAGTCTCAGCGAAGGCCTGGAACTTGAGGAACTGTTGCTTCCAGCTCTCAAGCTCCTCGACCAAGTAGTTGTTACGCTTGGTGACCTTGCCCAGCTCCATATCCATGCGACCCTTGAGGTTGATGAAGTCTTGCCAAGCCTCAAGAGCGTCACGAGAGTACTGGTTCTTTTCGCGAACAATCTCGTTCAAGTGGCGCATGGAAACCTTGGTCATGAGAGGCTTCTTGACACTGCCACCGAAGACAGCCTTGATACCGGTGTTGCGACCCATCTTCTCGCAGACGTGGTCCATGACAGTCATGATAGCGTCCTGGTTCCACCATTCGGGATCCTGGATGGACTCAACATCGCCACGCATGACAATGATCTGACCGGCGGGAACAAGTCTACCGTTTCCATAAGCGGAGCGAAGGTGGGCGGGGACACCGGAGGGAGTGACATCACCGTTAAGCGACTCAGTCAGACGGTTGACAAACTTGTTGCGTTGGCCGCTAGTGAGAGCGGTGGGAGGAGAAGAAGTCAAAACGAAGTTCCGGTCAAGGTCAACAACCAGGGCATCAGTGGGGGCAGTGAAAAGCGAACGGCACTCAGCAGTGATACCAAGAATGTATGGACCAGGCTCTTGAACCAGATCCTTAGCGTGGCGAGCATGAACAACTGGCACGTAAAGACCAGACCACTCGTAGACACGCACACAGAAACGAATAGTCTCGGCGGCCATGGTAAGCATAGCAGGGTAATGTGAGACGAAAATGATGCGGCGGGTGGGTGAAATGGCAGCCTCTATGACACCAACAATGTTGGGAATAGACAAGCAAGTGAACAGAGGCCACATGGCAAAGTTCTGGAAACCAGTTGGTGATGAAGGGAACTGGTAGCACAGAGCGTAGTCCTTCATATCGATTCTGACCAGATCATTCAATCTGGGGGCAGGGAAACTGAGAATGCGCGAAACCTCCTCAGCATGGAACAGGTTGGTAGCCTTGTTCCAGTGAATCCACATTCCACGCAAGTAATCACCCAACAAGTTGTATAGGGGATACCGGGACAGGAATGACAAACAGTAAGGAATCCAGTAGATTTCTGAAGTATCCTCATAGTAGTCGGGCTCTGTCCGCTTGCGCAGATCGCGGATGGTTTCGGCGCGTTTCTCGTCAGCCCTTGACCACACTCTCAAGCAAATACCATAGAGGGTGTGAGAAGAATCCTGTTGCAGGACAAATGAGTGGTGAACACAGTGTGGCTGCTTCGGACCAGTGCAAATTTCAACATCATGTGGGAAGCAAGCCTGTGAAAATTATTGTTAGTGATTGGTCGATTTATTACGTTGTATGTAGCTAAAAGCGCGGATTGGGAAACTTACACGCATAGCGGCATGGAGAGCGCGGGCAATTTCGTTGTCTTGCTCCAGGCGAGGGGAGCTACCAAGAATCTCAGGAAGCCAAAACTGGCCAACTGCACCCTTCATGTGACCGATCTTTCCCTGGGCTGGAGGCGGAGCCTTAACCCATTGTGATGGCTCACGGCCAACACCGCAAACCATGTAGGCATGAGTGAGTGTCTTGGGTGTTCTTTGGGCTGGTTTTTGGCTGACGGTAGACGCAATAGGCTGGGTGATGCGTGAATGAAGTGATGAGGTGCGACTGGGAATAACAAGACTGGTGTCGCCACCCTGATCACGGGTCATAGGACGGCCTTCGCGCTCGCCGGTACGGGGCCGGCTGAACGACGCGTGTGTGCTGAGAGAAGGAGCCATTTTGGCTATTTCTTTTTTTTTCGGACGTGATGCGGTTAACAGTAGAGCTGGAAACTACCTTTGTTGATAACCGAATTTGGTCCAGTGGCGTAGACTGTAATTGACAATCAGTCTACAGTTGTTGTAATGACACAGCTAGCTGTGTACCCAAGTAAGTCTTGGTGAGAAATAAGCTCGAGTTGTTGGGATATAAGAGAAAAACGAATGACGGCCAGCCCAAGGCACGAAAACAAATAATAGCTAATAATATCAGACAATAAAGATGGCAGTTTAGCAGTCAAGCAAACCGATGGAGGCGAGAGATATGACAAATATAGCGTAATAGGTGAGAGAATCGAAATATGGCGAGTATATTAATGCCGTGATGCTGTTAACTTTAGACGGCGAAAGGCTCAAGTGTAGTCGCTGTTTTTGTGGAAAAGGAATGTGGGACCCGGAGAGGAAAGGACGCGAGCAACGAGGGAAGCAGTTGCAGGCAAGATGCGGAGATTGTGAAAAGCAGAGACGCGATTCACTTTGAAGACTGCGCTGTTTAGCAATGAACAGCAACAACTCTGAATGGCAGACGACCAGGCAAAGTAGTCAGGATAACTGCTGCTATTGCTCTTATTATGGAGGTGGGGAAGAAGAGGAAAATGGAAAGATGGGTCGACAACGGAAAGGACGGGAAGAAAAGTAAATTCAAAAGAAGAAAGTGCTGGGGAAGCAGCGCATGAAATGAGGCAAGCACAGAGACAACACTGAGCAGGAGCACGAAGGGGACATGGGAAAGGTACTCTCCGGGGGGGTGTTGACCCCTGTTCTACAAGGGAGCGTATAAGCGGCGGCAGGTACGCATACATACTGCACATAAGTGTGTATATTGTGGTGACGATAAAAGCATTTATTTTATAGGATGGAAACAGACGACGAGTTTGAGTGTGTAGGGACGGGACGTGGTCGGTTGTGAAAAATAAAGGTTGCGTATAGAGTTGGCTATGGTTTAGAGACTTAGATAGGGCGACAGAGCAGCATTCGGTATTCCCGTACTTTGAGTTTTGCTAAAGAAGTAGATAGATACGTATGTATGTATGTACATACGTATGCATGTCTTTCTATACGTATGTATGCGTACAGATATAATTCAGCAAGTGTGTGATACTGATAAGACGATCCCGAAGAGTCAAATCATCACATTCTTGCCGATGGTGACTTCAAAGAAAAAAACACAAATTCGGTAACAAATCAAGCAATCGCAAAACAGAAAATAGGAATGCTGTGAGGGATACAGTGAGTGGAGACGACTTCAATTGTTAGACAAGCTAAAGCCAGACCGACCACAGGGTAGAACTGATCAGCACAAGCCAAAACAGAGAGGCGAGAAAAAGGCAGATTAGGCCCTCTTCTGTACAGTCCCGGCGTGGCGGACGATTTTCCTTCTTTCGTGTGCAAGGAAGGAAGACGTAACGCAACGCAATGCAATGCACGAACTAATGGCGATAGCTACAGTTGATTGATGCAGTTACTGTGCATATGAATTCACGATGATAGTCAGAGTACCAATGTATCGATGTTGTCGTTTTTTGTTCTTTTTGATTCTTCACAGCGGAAATAAAACAATAAGAAAAGTCGAAAAGATCCAAGACCCCACATATCTAAAACCACCACCAATTGGCGATGTGAAGTGGCGTGTAATTAAATTACCAACAATAAACATATGCAAAGTGACAATTCCTGCACAATCCTTCGTTGGCCCAGCTTAGATAGATACGGAGATTTCCATGGTGACGCTGCCATTTTACTTTTTTATCTATCTCTAAAGCTAAAGCCAAAGCCATTCTTAAATAAACCTGTCGACAACGTGCTCTACATATATAACCGACAGTCATCTAGACCTTCCAATTTACAAACCTAGTGACGATCTTCTTCGTCGACGCCGAATTGGTATGTAGGATCGTGGATACTTGTAAACTGGAAATCCTCTCCATCCCTTCAGTAACTTCCAGTTTGCTACTTCAACATACAAGAACATTGCGCAGTCAAGAAGAAACACGGCTCTTCGCTGCCCCCCATTCGTCAGCACCTCGCCCGTTTTGAGAAACAGTTTGTGAATTTCCCGTAGGCTTGGGCGTATTCTTGGTAGGGGCTTTCATTCGGCCGGCCGCAAACATTCCCAAACTTGCGGATTGGAGTGAATGAGGTGTCTACCATATCATATTTACAATGACGACGCCCATTTTACTATTCCGCGAATGCATGAATCGCATGTATAAAGCACGGTCTTTGACTTGATCAATCTTACCTGGTTCGCTATTCGCTTGTCTTCTCTTGTTCAGAAAGCTGTATAATGCATAATCTCGTTAAGTGCGGGATTTGTCGTTCTGCTTACTTTGTGGAGATGGGCTTAGCTTGAGGCGTCCACATGTTGGGAATGTACCTAGGACAGGGCATATAACCGCCTGTAGTTTAGTGTGTTACTTGAGGAAATTTTGGGTTCTGTAGAGAATTACTGTGACGTCGTTGAGGAAAGTCGATAGATATTTAGGCGATATGAACTCTATTAGCTTGAGATTTCACGTTGTTCGATATAGTATGATCAAATTCATGCTACCATTATCTTTCAAAAGTTTGCAAAATGGTCAAATGGTTGTCTCACTTACAGTTGTAGGATTCATTAACTTAGGGGAACAAGGGCCAAGACGAAGTTCCATCAAAAAAAGAAAGGGGCCACTAAAACCCAGGTAGTTAAATACCTAACCCTATGACTTCACGACCTGAATATGTCATAGTTCGTAAATCAGGTAACGATATCCAAAAAGCAAAATGTTAAACTTCTGATAATTACTTTTTCAATACTACTGTTCGTACCAAACCACATGGTGTCAACCAAAAATCAAGTTATATCCCTATTTGAGTCGACAGTTTCTACACATCTGCTACTTGTGGCTTGCATATTGTCGTCTCTTGATGTTAGAAAGCGGAGACGAACCGCCCTTGCATCATGTCAGTTGCTCTCTGTTACAGGAATCTACATTATATATGTATGTATAAGATAGTGGCTTATACCTGTTATGACAGCTGAATCTGGTAAGTGGCTGATTTCCGGCTACACTGAAATTCAAAAACCAGATATATGGTAAGATGGACACATGAGATACCGATACATATCAGAAACAAATCCAAGACCATTCCATTACACTCATAGAAGTAACTAGATGGAACCCGTCAACATGTCTTGTTTCGCTAGTGGCTTTCAACCATTCTGTCACTGGTGGCTACGTTAACGAATTGTCCACATAGGGCTCTTGGCGTGCACAATTGATATTCATGTTGGTCACTTGGATGAGGTTGCATTGATCTTTAGTATTCGATTGCTACAATACTCATATACAAATGTACAGTTGTGTCACTTGATCCGACTCTCGTGCAACTGGCACTGCCCGGTCGATCTTCCTTTGGCAATCATTAGCCCGTAGCCCGACCTCTAAGTGATCTTTGGTTTCTTGTTTGCATAACATTCCACTCTCGCTATGTATGTACATACATACATACACAAGTGACGTTGAAAATAACGGTTTTCTAGACGCAGGAATTAGTGAACCTGATTTCAAAGCATCTTTCGCCCCAAGATTCGCGTCCTGAAGGAATGCGAAAGTGGCTTCTTTGCGTCAGTCTTTGCATATCATATGCACATTAGCGATTCGCTTCTTTAATAGGAAGAGGCAAGTACAATGGGACCCGCTTCTTGTTCCTGAACATCATATTCCGCTATCCTGTTTTATCAACGACAGTGTATACTTTTTCCAAACAGGACAAACAAGAAGAACAAAAACGCCACTAAACATGTGTACGCCGTCATTTATCTTGCTACAAATATATTCAACCATTCGACTTTCGGACGAGTGGCTTGGCTTTTCACGGACAACCATTACAGTTTGTCAAGTCCCTTGGCGGTACTATCATTCTGATTTTTTTTTCTTGGGTATGTCAACCACTGACTTTGGAGCACGGACTACCCCAAGATCCCCAAGGTCCCTAAGGAAGCGGCCATGGGCGGACACCAGAGGGCCTCGGGAGGAGAAAACCACCCTAGCTTGAATGGCCAGGGTCGCAATTGTTATGTGTGATGGTTCCATTCATCTTTCTTTTTCCAATCACACTTTTCAAAACAAAGTGACAAAATACAAAAGAAATATAAGAGGCATTTCTTGGATGAACGTGGTGTTTGTGATATCACAGTCGTATCAACTTGTATCAAGACAGGCCTGAAGATGGAAGAGGGAAGGGGTTTGTTCTGGTCACTCCTGATTTAAGATTACATACATCCTAACTAGGCTTGCCGTCATCGACACAAGCGAGTTCACGATTTCTCCTGGTTTTGGGTTAGTGCTAGATTATATGATACTGGATGAGTTTCTTAATGGGCATGGCGGCGACAAGTTAGTTTGTAGATACTATGTACAATAGTCTTGTGAAGATCTTTAATAACAGGACTTGGTTTATATAATCCCCGATGTCTCGTTTTCTGGTTGATATCGTTCTCAGCCAATATTTCTTTTAACTTCCTGGCTTCTTGGAGACATGCAAGAGAAGACGCCCTTTTGTTTGAAGTCATAGACAACCGATTTATAGGCAGTTCGCACGACAAGGAAACTCAACAGGCTGTTGTACAGGGGGTATACCGTAGTTTCGGTGACGGAGGTGAGTATCTCATGACCATCATGGTGTCATGACAAGTCGAGACCCGTGTACCATCTTGAAATAGTAGACGAGTATGTATGTATGTATGTATTGTGCACTGGATCTGCGGTATAAAGTGATACGCCAATTCATGCATTAATCAAGTTGACATCTCTTTTTAAATCACCGGCTTGAACATTCAGAGGTTCCGCATCACTATGTAAATGATTTCCTTATTGGGTAATCCACCATCAAAGTTTTGCGACAACGAGTGTATTGTTTCTACTACTGATACTACTACTACTCCTTAATCCCGAACATTGTGCAAATCTTAGCCTATACAACACGTTTTATATCAACCCAATTGTCCATAATTCACTACAAAGTTATGTCTTCCTTCCACGCTACAATTCACATCATATGGCCATACACAGACTAGTGCGACCGTGCTAGTCGACGACACACTGACGACGCCATGACTTTTCCACATGTATCCTTCCTGAATACGCCCACACGGGACACTATTTTTGCACAAATCAATCGCCCTGTTATAGTTTTGATCGACGTTATGTATTTAGCTGGGTGACCTATACAGAATCTCAAACATTCCTACAAAGCCTTTTGATTTTTCATGATACTGCGACTTTTGTAGAGTGTACATACTTGCACACATAGCTATCCGGATGAACTTGTTTACACGTGTTTGTCCAATCCAAAGCAATCTCTCGAAACATCACCGGCTTTCTAGCCTTTGCTTTCCTGCATAAATGACAGCGGCCCGTCATGTGCTTCACTCTTATAACGGGATCTCCTAAGACTCGGAAAACGACCCCGAGTACATACACATACGTCCATGCTTCTTTTCTATGACAACCCGGGCTGCCAGATATCGTGCGCGCATAGACATTTCCATTTGGCACTGAGCACTTGGTTGCTTCTGCTGACTCTGGCTTAGATGAGACCAACCACGAGTTTATTATGTGCTGATTGTTTTGTGACATTTGATGTGGTGTAAAGGACCTTTCAATATCGTCGTATCATGAATTTGTTTTCTCTTTTGAATCTTCAAGGAACCCTCGATTCGGGGTTTCCTCTTAATCCTCAAACTTGACACACGGCCTTGGTGATGAAGACCAGCCTCCTTTTAGATTCCATTTATACGTTGTAAACACGCTTTATATATGCACAATGTGCATGACTTGCTACAGATATCCTAGCGTTCATTCCATGTTTTCTTTGTCGGGTCAGTCAGTACCAAATCAACAAATGGCTGGGTTGAAAAAGCAATTAGATGGGTATTGAGAAGTTTGGTCCATGACCCTCGGGCTGGATTTACTCCAGCCATATCAGCCTTGCTCCTGGACTTGAGCCTGTGGTTCTATCTACGGATATTATGATGGTCATATCCTGGAGAAAAGTACCAGGGATTTTTGTTGGAATGAACGAGGATTGCCTGTTGGGTTGATACTATCGTGTTTAGCCTCGAGGTAATCGTGACAATCAACATGTTTAGCTTTGCATGTATGTACATATCTATGGATATATCTACAATCACCAGGTTTGTAAAAAAAATTATAATGGTTGACATGTACATACAGAGATCGGGTTGTAAACATGGTCGCAAGATCAAGACCGGAGTTGCCAAGATTTGGATGAAGCCAAGGGTACACTTTGGTCCGGATTCAAAGTCAGCCCCCATCATCAACTCCTTTAACGCCTGTTCACTCATCGAATGAACCACATCAACCTGCTAAAGCGTATTGAACTTCCCATCCCAAGGACTTCCGGATCCCCAAAAGACCTTGGTCCTCCCTAGCCAACCCAAAAAAACGCCACCAATGCCCTGAGCTGAAACCGCACCGAAGTGGCAAGTGATATCACATGGATAATGTGACGAGTCTTGATTTTCCCCCTAAGCCTATCATTAGCGACTTCGGTCCGTTAACCCGGCTATTGAATACCTGTATGTACATGTACAAAATACACCAACTGTTTGTAGAAGCTCCGTAGTTAAATCTTCTACGGTCGTACACGTGCAACTTGGAATGGCGCTGCCAGTGGGCTTGAGGCTGAGGTACATTCCGAGGATGGTGGAAACGCCTGTCACTGTGGCTGATGGTGGTGTTACACGATGACGATGATGTTGAGGACGAAACTAGTTGGTTGTAGTCTTTAGGTGGGGTCGTGGGGAAGGCGTTTGTGATTGTATACGAGTTTTGGGGGAGAAGGATGTGTGATATGGACTGATTTTTGTGCTGACTTTGGGGGTGGAAGACTGGAATTTGAGTGTGTATCACGTATACTGTATCTCTATCAAGTAAACGTGAATGGCCTACAATGTAGAGTCTATGTATTATCCAGGAACTTTTACGCCAAGCCAAGTATCGGGCTGCGTGTGGCTCAAACTAGAAGCTTGTACTACACCGGGTGATCGCCATAACCTGGTCCAATGAACTACTACCGAAGTCCATTCGTCTCTGATTCTAGACGACGAATTGTATGTACATTAGAATCAAACCTGATCCGCTATTACCAACCATATACTCTATTCATAGCTCTTCAACCCCTTAGCGACTCCCAAAATCACTCACAAGTTCACCACCCCCTCGGTATCCGCATCCAACCCCGAACTTTCTAGAAGCTTTCAAAGCTTCCCAAATACTTCCACCGTCACGGAATTCACCCCTTCAGATCCACCACATACGCCGTAGCGAGATAACACCATAGCAACTCTATCTTCCGAGGAAAACATCGTCATGCGGGCTTTTGTCCATTCTGCACTGTGGCCCAAGTGACCTATACGGGTATGCACGCACTGCAGTCCATGCGGCGGGAAAGAGCACGGAGCACGGGGGCTGTTCTTGAGTGGGGGGTTGGGTGGGAAGGCTGACGTTTGGGGCTTTGATGGTGGTTTTGGGCTTGTGTGGTTGTCGGTGAGTTGGGGAGAGGCTGGTGGCTCCGATGTATGGTGACGGGGCGAGGTCCGTAGACTGGGGTGTTGTTGATTTGATATGTTGACTTGGATGGTTGGCTAGTTTGGGGGTTTACGATCTAGGTTTAGTGATCGGGAACTCTGGAGTTCTCGTGTGATGATACTGTATATTAAGAAAGGGAATATACTTTGATATGTCGTGATGTTTTGCGGAACTCTAGCAGAAGGGTTAGGTAGGGTAGTCACCAACAATTTCGTGTAACACTAGATATGACGGATGAAATATCATGTAAAATATAAGGCGAGTTAAAACATGTATATAGTATGAAGAAGGAAACATGAGATTGCCATTAGCGACTTTATATAGTTGCCGTTCGTCTTCAGAAGGAAATTTACAAGTATTCCATCTTTACAATGAATTTCACAAATCGGGTTACAAGACATACGAATAATATCACTATGAGACACTACCCGGACCGTATCTTGTGACGGATAGGTTACAAGAGAGAAAATTATCAAGAGTTTTATCATTCATGGATATGGTAAATGTGTATTATGGGGGATGAGGCTGTAAATGTAACTGACGCCGAAACAGTGACGGATTCCAGCAATTTGTGGTTTAAATATAGTCTATCAGGATAATGACCATTGGAACTTGATATTAGAATGTACAGGAGCATTAGCTTATGGAATAACTGCATGCTAATACACTAGAGCTACTGTAACTTCACACCTCATCACTATGATCTCGTACATTTCTTTCACTTTTTAAAGGATTGCGAGGCTCCTTCTAGCGAGAGAGTTCCCTCGTGTTGTAAACTCAACCACATAAATGTATCTCAATCTTCTGGCTATTATATATAAATACGTAACTACCCCGATACATCCGCGTGTGGGTGACAAGTCAGAGTGATCCGGCAGATTCACTAGCAGCTGCAAATCTGATAGGAAGCAAATCATAGTGAAGCACATGATGACTCCTATAAGGCGTTGAGTCCTATCAAGCATCGAAACTTCCAGTATGAACATCATAAGTTTCCACTGGGATGTGCTATGCTTACTCATGTGTTCCGAAAGTTCCTTACCAAGATTGATCCGATGGATGCTTATAGTTTATATCAACAACTCCCAGGTTTCATGTGGACGATTCAATAGTGAACATATACACGTGATTGTGTGTGTATGTACAGATATCGGGGAGTCTGAAAATACAAGACTTGACACCCTAATTTGCCAAATGCCATGTAGGCCAAGCCCACTTCTACGCCTCTAGCCGTACACGGAAACCCCACAGCCAGCATGGCAAAACATAGAACTGGAAACAAAGGTGCATATTGTTGAAGTTTCACTACATGTGGGATACGTATTATAAGGTGATGTCATTGATATTGATGTACTGGAACGTTGATCAATGAAGTGTCATTCCAAGTTACACAAAAAGTTTGTCCGGCAACTTAAAGTTCAAGGAATGGTCAAATGTATGTATAATACTTGTTGATTTTGTTAGTGTGAGATAAACTTGCGGGATGTAGACCAAAGAAGCTACATGGTGATGTCATTCTGGGTTGTCCTTTTAAACCATGAAGTTGTTGCTCCACAAGTCAACATAGAACACATGTATATACATGCCCCCACGTTTCTAGACATACAACCAATTTAATTTCCAGTTTTTGCCGACACCCACCAACTTCCATGTGGATGTATGTACAACATATAGCACGACAGCCATCGGAATACCTCGACTGATAGCATCTATGCGGGTAAGACATCAACAAGAAGGCATATCCTTGACACGGGCAAAGTCGACATCACGTGAACCTTTGATTTGCTCAAGTCAATTAATCTACAGCATTCTAATCTTCTGCACACGGCTACATCAGGAAATATAAAGATGGTGAGCGGAATAATCCGGGTGCTCTATCTGCAAGTCAAATCCATTTCACGGTTCATGGGGTTTGTGTCACGAGAACAATCATAATCAGGACACATAGTCGTAGTCGCTTATAGTAGTCGTAGTATCATGAGGTTACAGTACATACATTGGCTATATTGTCATGTCAGCTGATAATAGTCATGTGACTAGGGTCAAAGGGTTTAATGTCATGGAAAATCCGTGCTTTGGTTTCGGCAAATCAGATCCATACAACCGATTTGTTATAGGAAATATGACACGGATTAGTACTGTTCCGCTTCCTTTCGATATTTTTTCACATGTCGATTTGAGACACGGCGGACCCGGGATTACGGATAAGGAAGTTTTAGTAAAAGGAGTTTTGAATGTCAGTTTTTGCGGACGGTACATGCTGTAATGATGAATGTCGGGAAATATAAATTACTGGACACATGACGATAAAACTATACCGTTCCACAAGAATCAGAGGCTCCGTCTATCATTCAATTGGATGATACATTCCCCGTGGCCCAGGTCCTGAGCCTCAGAACACGTGAGAATAGGAGCGAATCCTGAGATTTCACGAAGATCCCGATATCTGGAAGTGTAAAGTAGCGTGAGCGTGGTAGGTATGCATCCACATACATACATATTTAAACTAAATATATCGAATTTGGTATAGTATTCGTCTTATAGCTGACCGGCTTTAGGTATCCGTCCGAGAGGGCGAAAGACGAGCCATTATCACATGTCAAAAGATGGGAAACACGGTATGTATTGGATGTATGGACATGCGTATGTACATACATACCTAAATATGTATGTATGCACATAGGTCAAAGACGGGTTTTGGGGCATGCGACATTTGACTTGGATTTTTGGGACATGGGTTTGAACATACGCGGCTTGGCGGATTGGTGATGTGATAAAGGGAGTTGCTTTAGTTGGTCAATTTTCTAGATGTGGTAGTTGAAGAATCAGAGTACCATTGTATTCACGATGTATTATATCATACAAACGTCTTTGGAAATCAATCATTCCCATCCGATCGGACTTTTACTGTATGTACATTTTCAAATACTCCACCAAATCACAAACTCACGTCACAGGGGCCGACAATCCAAGCATGGACTAACTACCGGCCCCCCTCCCATCGCCCATAAAATAAATACCCTCACCAACCAATTTTCACATGTCAAATCTCTAAACCGCACTATCCAAAACCCGTCACGACCGACCGACAAAAAAAAAAAGAGGGTTCCTTCCATCGCCACCATTTTCTATTGCCGGGAAAAGAAGGGTAGTACTGCGCCACTGGTAGAGTCAGTAATGGCATGTTACGAAGCCATGTTCCTGAAGTGGGAGGCCCAAGAAACGTTTGGAACTTGCTGTTTTTTTTTGTGACTGTCTGACGGGATAACCTAATGCGGTATTCTGGGGTTGTACGGAATCTTGAGGATGGAGTGCATAAAGGCTCATTTTTTGATAACGATGGAGATCATGTTTGAGGGGAAAGGTGTTTTGTTCTATTGTGTGTTTGTCAAATCATTATCATGGATATAAGGCTGGACGTGTATATGAGGCGGTGCATGTATACCCAAATCTACGATATTTCCAAGACGGAATTCAATAATTTGCATGTGAAAGATGGAAACCAAGATCCTTCCTTGGCCAATCCATTACGCCAGTCTCTCGCAACTTTTGCATGTGCCTCGACCGGGATCCTCCCAAAAAAGACCACTCTTCCCAAAAGAGTTAAAATCCCCGTTAAATTTGCCTAATACGGTAGCTTTCAAAGCATAGAGTACGGCAATTGTACGATTTTTGTATGTAGCCTTGGGCGAAGGGAGGTTTAATCTGATGTTTTATTGGCGCGTTGCGATTGGTTTCTATCATTTGATATCTTGGGTATAAAGACGTGCGGAATCCGCTGGTTTGAGGTGGTGAGGGGGCTTACTGTTTTATCATTTTTTGCTTACAGTTCTTCTTTCTTCAATCGTTGAATTATCACGAATCACGATATCTATCGGTCGCATCTACATAATCCACTTTGATCGCCTTATTCAAATCATCACTACAAAATCTCTCAAAATGTCCGCCCCCACCACCACCACTGAAGCCCCCAAGAGTTTCACTGTCGAAGTAAACTCCGCTTTCCTCAAGGTTCGTACCTACCTATCTATCTACCCAACATCGTCACCCGAAGCCTAAACTAACTCCCCCTAAACAGCACCTCCTCAACTACCCCATCGTCCAAGACAGCGTCAACACCGTCACTAGCAGCCCCTACGCCAAACACGCCTACATCCAAAAATCGCTTGCCCTCGGCGACTCCGCCTACAAGACGCTCGCGGCTCCCGTCCTCCCCTACGTTTCCAAGCCTCTGCAGCTCGTTGAGCCATACGTTAAGAAGGCGGATACCCTTGGCGACGAGACTCTTACCAAGGTTGAGGCGCGCTTCCCTTCTATCACCAAGCCTACGGGCGAGTTGTACAGTACCGCTCGTGAGGCCGTTTTATACCCCTATGTTAAGGCTACTGAGGGCCGCAATCATGTCTTTAGTACCTACGAGACTGAGCTGAAGAAGCTGGGTGCTGCTGGTGTTGTTGGATATACTAAGGCCGTTGTTGGTACTGCTTTTGTCTTGGGATCAGAGGGATATGCCTGGGCCAACAGCTTTTTGAAGAAGTCTTCTGTTACTCCTCAGACTGATGCCTCCGAAGTTACTCCTCCGGTGGAAACCTACGCGTCGGTCTCTTCTAAGTAAGATGCAGATGTTGGTTTATAGGGTGCATGGTGCATTTGATGCCATGGAAAGTTATTGATATACCCTGCTTGGACATGGGGAGTCCAGCAATTGTCAAAGATGACGATAAAGAGTTGTTTACATATGGGATTGGGGCGTCTGGCATTTACTTGTTTTATATTGCGTGTTGAATTGGTTTTGCTTTTAGTTTATACTGCATCATTGGCACTACGCCATTCTAGAGAAAGAATCTCTAATAAAATCTTTGAATACTGCATACATAATCATCACCACTATACCACACCTTTGATTCATCATCTCACCATCTTGTGATGTCATCACCCCGCACACTAGACCAACACGGCACATCACATCTCCCAAACCCACATGATTCATTAATATCCCTAATCCTTTGAAATCACGTGAACATGTCTCTGGTCACCTAAGCCTTGACTAAGCTTCTAACAGGGATTAACAAGCTTGCTTTCCTCAGCACTTACTAAGAACCTCGCAATCGCAAACTGTCAAGAAAAAGTGGATATGTGCCCCGCGCGTTTACCCGATTTGGCCATCATGTAAAGGCTTGTCAGCTCTTGATAATCGAATCTTTGTCAAGAAACACAAGGTGTGAGCCTGCTGGAAATTGTTGTAGTGGGGGATTTATAAGAACTACGTTATTGGAGAGTTCTGTGCTAGGAGATTCTAGATATGTCGACTTGTTCTGGGTGGATATGCAGCCCCTCTGTTCATTACAAACCAAGCTCTGAAAACGTGGGCTGTGATTGGATATTGCTTACTTTTGACATTTTGGAAGGAATACGCAGGTGCCTTTGTTGGAGGCTTTTGAAATTCTATAAATCAACGACGTTTCCTACCTTTGGCAAAATAAGTCATGAAAATCTTTTTGGTTATCAGTCTATTCATTGCACTTCTAGCAACTCAGTTTTCAAGATTTGAAAATACTTTGTTGCCTTTGATTACACCTTTTACAAACTACACCACTCCTACAATCTCAAGTTTAGCTACTAAGTTAAACATCGACACTACTTCACTTCCAAATTTCTTCAAGTCTCAAGACATAACCAAAGAACCCTTCTTCCCAGAACACCCCGAAATCACCCTCAAAATGTCCGTCCCCCGCGCCATCCGCAAGGTCTTCCTGGCCGTTGAACAAGCCGAAGGAGCCGGCGCCCGTGTCCGTCGCTCCGTTGGAACCGCCAACCTCCGCAACTTCTCCCCCTTCCTCATGCTCGACCACTTCAGCATCAAGCCTGGCGCCGGTTTCCCCGACCACCCACACCGTGGCCAGGAGACAATTACTTATCTCCTAGAGGGCGCTGTTGACCATGAGGATTTCGCCGGGAATGCTGGAACTATCAATGCTGGAGACTTGCAGTTCATGACGGCCGGGAGAGGTATCATGCATGCTGAGATGCCCGCGCAGAATAAAGATGGAAAGGCCAATGTCGGCTTGCAGTTGTGGGTGGATTTACCGGCGAAGTTGAAGGATTGTGAGCCTCGCTACCGCGATTTACGCGCCGCTGAGATTCCTCAGGGTACTTTTGATGACGGCCGTGTTACTGTGAAGGTTATTTCGGGACAGAGCAATGGGATTGATTCGGTTAAGGACCTGGCGTATACGCCGGTGTGGCTTTTGGATTTCTCTGTCAAGCCAGGCGGCTCTATGACCCAGGCTCTTCCGGCTGGTTGGAACGCCTTTGGCTATGTTCTCGAGGGCCAGGTACACGTTGGTTCTGGCGATAGTAAGAAGCTCATTGACACTTTCCACAATGTTGTCTTTGAGCAGGCAGGTGATAGTGTTGAATTCTCTGTTGATGAGAAGGCGGAGAAGGATGCCCGCTTTGGTAAGTTGTCTCGATCCATATCATCGTGAGATATAGAAACTAACATGTTTAAAGTCCTCATCGCTGGCACCCCCCTTGACCAGCCTATCGTCCAATACGGACCCTTCGTCGTCAGCTCCCAGCACGATGTGTATAAGGCTCTTATGGATTACCAGACCTTCAGCAACGGTTTTGAGCGTGGTCGGAACTGGGAGTCGGAGATTGGCAAGACCATGAAGCATTAAACTACTTTTGACTTCACCATGACTTGTACGGTGGAAGAAAAGAGGAGGAATCTATTCAGTCACTTACTTTAGTGGCATTTTATACCCTTTTAGAAGGGGCTGCTATGTAGCATAGCCTAGATTTGTTATTTTCTTGTTTTTTGCTTGCCAGTTTGAAATTGGGTTGTAGATACCCCATATGTACATGTACAATAAATAAGATAAACAGAAGAAATCGGATGATAATATATAAGATCGTGATTACCTCGTAGTAACGATGACGTTTCGTCAATGGCCTATATCGACAGCCAGGTGACGCTGACTTACATAACTGCGTCACCACTTATACCTTCCGAGATCGACCTTGGTCATAGCCTTGTGTAACCAAATGATCGCCAGGTCAGCACGACACATCAGGGACGATACTAAAGAAATTTACGATATTTTGGCAAGGAAACGTCAATATATTGAATCACAGGTCACAAATCACAAAAAGCACACTGATTGTTTCAAGAAAAAAGTCCGTATTTTCTATCGAACCTAACCTAAAGGTAAACCAAAATCCCAATCATTATAACGCCCAGCAGTCATGACCTGGTGTACACTTCGTAAACTCCTACTAACCCACAACAATGGAAAGTCACGCTTAGCAACAACTAAAAGTGACTTAACTATGTAACTCTCATGTCATAGGGCATAGCACAAGTCTCTTTGTCCACTTCCTTTGTAAACATCTATCCTATTAGGATAACCGCTTACAGAAGCATGCCGAAGGCAACAGCGGCGACGAGAGCACCGGGGACGGCAATGAGACCGGCACCAGAGCTGGCGCCGTCGGTAGAAGAGGAGCCGTCGGAGCTGGTGGAGGAAGCGCTGGAGTCGGAGCCAGAGTCGTCGGTGGACGAGGCACCGGAGTCGGAGCCATCAGTGGAAGAGGCGTTGGAGTCAGAGCCGTCAGTGGAAGAGGAACCGGCACCGGAGGTGGTGGTGGTCAGGGTGGTGGCACCAGAGTCGGTGGAGGTAGCGCTGGAGCCAGAGCCGTCAGTGGAGGAGGCGTTGGAGTCAGAGCCACCGGTAGAAGAGGCGTTGGAGTCAGAGCCCGAGCCGGTAGAGGAAGAGTCAGAGCCAGAGCCAGAGCCACCACCGACAACGCCAGTGGAGCCAGAGTCGCTGGCAGAGGTGGTAGCAGAGGAGTCAGAGCCCGAGGTCGACGAGGCAGAATCGGAGTCCGAGCCCGAGGTGGAAGAGGCAGCGGCGCCACCGGAGGTGGACGAGGCCGAACCAGAGCCAGATCCGGAACCAGAGGTGGTGCCGGAGACGGTACCAGCACCAGCGATGGAGGTGACGCCGGCGGCGGAGCAGGCGGCCTCGGCGTAGGTGATGGCGGCAGACACGTCGGCTCCAGAGCAGGCCTCGTTGGTGCAGTCACGGACTCCGTAGATGAAGTCGGACGAGGCGCACAGGCAGGAGTAGTCGCTGTCGCTGGAGCAGCCGAGCTCGGAGAACTTGGCGCGGACGTTGTTGACGCAGGTGAGCTGGGAGGTGTTAGTTTGGTGTTGGTGGGATGGCGGTGGGGAAGGGTGGGAACTTACGGAGCAGCTGTCAATGTCGGCGGCGGCGACGGAGGCGACCAGGAGGGCCAGGATGGAGGCAGTGAAAGACTTCATTGTGAAAATGGGTTGAGAAGACTAGAGTAGGGGATGTGTCAGTGCCTTGTGTGGAGGAGAGTATACAGCAGGATGTTCCGTCAACTCAAGTACATGGTGATGACAGTACGGAGACATGTAACTAGATGCTTCGATATAGAACGAAGACTTACACCAGCTCACCATGAACCAAGTGTATAGAATGCAGTAATGTCAACTTACAAGATGAAATTAAAAGGTATTAAAAGCTGTAAGTAAAGAAGTAATCAGAAACACTCGCAAGTAGTTGATGATGGTAAAGAAGAAAGTGCGAACAAACCGAGTGGCAAACGGGAGAAGGACGGTTCTTAAATAGTGTGGGGTCAGCCATACGCACCCCTCAATAGCAAATGCAAGTGGCAAAGACGGGTCGGACCCAACCATCGGTAGGGCTTCTCGACGAAAGCAGAAGTCCACCCACCCGCCGCATCGAAAGGGGCATGGTGTCTTCCGAATGAGGGGGTGTGTACATAGATAATAAGTCGACCCATTTCGTCATCAGACCGGCAGACTCAGCTATGTCCAGTGCACCAGCTAGCTTGTATCGGGGGGGGGGAGGGCTTCTGAGTCCTGTATCCTGCTTTCATTCCGTCTGGAGTGCCACTTGGTAAAGCTGGTAGTGATCTCCGGAGCTACCCTTGCGTGGGACATACAGCATACACGTCCCTTTGGAGACACCCCACCCCCCTTACACTAACAAGTCCCTGGGAGGGACATGGATTCGACGCCTAAAGGCCATAATGGACTTCAGCTAGATCCACTGATTACACTGTCATCACATCAATTTACTGTTCGCGTCAAGTGTGGGTATGTTGGAGGTTTCCGCGCTTATGAAAACGCCGGTTGATCGTGGGGATTCACTGGTTTTTTTAGAGAAGCGATGGTTGAACAAGAGACAGATATGTATGTGCATGCTTTGATATTCATTGATTTGCAAGAATGACGACAACTCTCTGGGAACAATTCATGTGATGGTCACTAAAACAACTTCCAGATATAGCCGTGTATGCTAATTGCGAACGGCAAACATTGACGGGATATGCAATGCATGCATCAATTGTTTTCAGTGGACAGGCTATTTGGTGAATTTACAATGTAAAGAGAAGTATACAGGGGAGTTTCTCTGATACTGATAGTTCAGGTGGCGGGACATGAGGCCTCACAACCTTCAGCTGTAGTTGCATGCATGCCGTCTCTGAGGCGAATAAACCAGTGCATTGATAAATAGCTACATACATACACACGTATTCCCCACCACCAACTCGATGATGTCATGACGGCACTTCCGCCATCTACTAATTGCCTCGACAAGAGAAACCGAATAGTCTGGTGCCTTGAACGGAATTAAAGGGATTCCTGGATGCGAAGCAAAAACAAGACAACAACGTCATACCCCAAGAACGGTTGTAGACGCGGCACTGGATTCTAAAGTCCATCCTACAGATGCCTTCTATGGGTGGTAAATGTGGGGCATGGCCAATAGGGTTGGGTGGTTTTTACTAAAGTACTACACAGTATGCAAGACTTTTCCGTTGGAAGGGACTGACGAATGAGACGGGTGAAAGCTTACAATCGGAGTTTACCTTGTATGTACAGTTGAAAAAAAGTCAAGCTTTACGGCTCAGGATAGCTAAGTCTCCATCCTATTCTTCCAGAAACATACAACCGTCATGTGATTCCACGGCTCATCCGTCTCAATACCCCGCCTAGAAAAGAAAATGCCCAAAAGTATACACCTATTCTATCCCATATGATTCCTCTCCAATGCCTTTTTCTCCGCATTGGATTCCGTGTTCGCTTTTTGCCGGCCCTTTCTGTATCCGTATGTCTGTTCTGCAACTGACTACCCGATCCGGATCTGTCATTGGTGGGGGGCGGGGAAGATGATTGTGGGTTAACCTTGGGTATTTGGACCCTTGTAATGGAGTGATGATGAGTTTAAACCGTGGTCACTTTTGGGACGTCATGGTGGGTGGTTAGTGGTGGACTGTTTTGAAGATCTGGTGGACGGGACTAGGGGGTTTGGTCAATGCTGTGGTTATGAATTCATGTGTGTAGAGTGTCGACAAAGTCTAGATTTCATGATTGTCGATCACGATGTAGTCTAGAAACAAGGTTGGTTATTTCCCACCCACTAGTCCACACCACGATTGATTTCCATTACAAAAAAGCATGTCAAGTCCTCGAAACTCTATCTCTAGTTACACTATCATCTCCCCCTACGTCTAGTAACAACCTCCGTGAACTAAATCATCCATCTCATTTCAATCTGGAGGGGATCTCCTGTCCACTGACGGCAAGCTAGTCCTAGATAGCAAATTTTCAAGATATCCACAGTGCAAGCCAGATCTTCAAAGGGAGACGTACCCTGTCGTTTGGCGTTTGTTGCCTTTGAGAGCTTATTGAAGGAGACGGAGACTTTGTCGTGGTCAGAGGTGATGGAGCTTGTTCTTCCCGTTGTAGACTTTCAGCTGTGGATACCCCTGGTTAAAGTGGCCTACTTAGGAAACTCTGCATTCACGACGGCTCCTACTGTGGTGAGTTTTTGAGAAGTCTTTAGAAGAGGAAGTTGTAAGCTGTGGTAGGATACGGGTAAGAATATACAGTACCGATGAACATATGTATGTACATACATACCATTCAACGAAGACTCATCCCAAACCTCCAATCAATCGATCGTCATGACGTTTCTATAACTATCACAGACCCTGTAACCCTAGAATACATCATGACGACACATCCAAAGCCTAACCCTCCCTCTCACCCGCCTTAATACCCGGTGGCTGGGCCGACAAATCAACAACGCCCAACCATCTGTAACCCAAAAAATGAGCTGGCATTTAGGCGTTAGAGGATGTGGAAATGCATGAGACTAGAGAAATCCATTTCAGCTTTCCAGCTGGACAGGGGGTTTGTTCTTGGATTACCCGGGTCTTTAGAGGCCGTGCGTAGTTTTCTCATTTTCTTTGGACCAGTGAAATCGTTGATGGTAGGGTGTGCTGCTGGTCTGTCTGTTTGGGTTATAGTTGGATTTGAGGTGTTTCTATGCTGTGATGATGTTGGCGAGACCGTTGATGGTGGGTAGTTTATATTGATCGAGGAGATTATGTTTGGTTTGTGATTATTGAAGAGTGAGCAGTGATTTGGTCGCTAAAACGTCTTGGACAATCCATTGTCGCTTGTGTGTCTATGGAATGCTTATAAAAATCTAACTTATCACAGAGCCTCCACCTCTTCATCAGTAAACACGTCATTCAGTCAAGTATAGGGGTAAGTCCTTTGATCCTACACATGCACATGTTCTCGGCAATCACTCTCGTCTTCACTATCTATATACACACAAAAAACCAGATAAAGCTCTTGATATGTCACGAACAAATCAAGCGCCAAGATCAACTGATTGGCACATGAAGTAGTCTTCCTAGACACCAACACTAAAGACATAAGAAATGAAGTGTAACTAGCCTAGCACTAATCAATCAGAGGGAATTCAACCATGTTACAACCAAGGTCCTTGATACATACACGAGGATAAGCTGATCATCATCAAGCTGCTTGTATGTATTAACCATATGTGCCTCAAGCCGCGCCAACAGACAGACAGACAGGCATGTACACATGTACAGTATGTATGTGATAATCCATCTGTTAAACGTGACGTACGGGTAATAGAAGCTTGAATTTAAGTTTGCACAGCCACCGCCAAACACCATCTACCCGTCGACCCCCAGCGCGATATAAACCCAGCTTCTTGAAACGTCACATCCCAAGAATCTCGTCGTCATCAGTCTTGCTAAGCGGGTGGTTTACCATCCCTGACCGCCCGCCAACGTAGACCGTGATGACCGCGAAACCAATCACCACTTCCATCCAGGTACATGCACAACTTACATACAAAGTCTCCCTTCAAGGGACTCTGCACGGCAACCGATCCAACAACAACAAAGCAGGTCTTACAACGTCAAAACCCTCTTTTCTTGGACACCAGCCTCTTATTTACCTATGTATGTATGTACATATGTGTATGTATGTTGTACTTGTGTGCTTGCTTCCTTCTAACCAGTCCGTATGTATGTACGTGTCTTTACCCGCCTTCCTGGTACAACAGACACGGATATGTCGTCGCGTTACCAAACCGCAATGATAGCTGCGTCATGTTCTATGAAATCCCTTTGCCGTTCGAGTCTTGGTGGACGCCGAGGATATAGTGTACATACATACGTGAACCCACGAGGAAGTCGAGGACAAGCCAAGGAATGAGCGGGAGCGGCTTATGAAGCTCCATATTCTAGCTTGAATACCAGATCTACAATGTTTAATTCTCAAGCCTTTTTACATTCATTCCGCCATGGTCTCTCAAAACCCCGTAACACCAACACCAAGTCACCCACCTACTCTCCTTCCAAAAAAGAACCATGAATCATCGTCGGTGTCATGACTTCCCAACCTGCTAGCATCAAACCCGCAAATCCAGCCGATCCATAACTACCAAAGTAAACGCCCACGTATGTACATATGTAAATATGTATAACACATCCTCAATTCCAATTCCAATCCCCAACATCACCAAAAACCAAGCTCCTATTATAACCGTCTCTCCTAGCGGCAACAACCAACACCCGTAAGCCAGCCACTAACAAGTCTCATCTCCGAACCCCTCCACCACACCGGCTCCTCGCAGTAACCATCAAGACCACCTGCTGTACAACTCATCCTCGTCGTACCAAAAGGTCCATCGACCCAACTAGTCCCTTCTGAATCTTCTCTGTCCTTCCATGTCTCGTAAGAGATCTCTTAGAGAAACAGTGGCGTCCCGTCTCCTGCGTGCATTCATGCAGGCCAAATGCAAGACTGAGATCCATCTTGAACTCCAATTCGCTTACCCAGTGTATCTCAAGTCAAAGGATGGGTTGCTACATAGATAGGGTTTATGTGATATCGATATCGATTAGAATACTTCCAAGTGAATGCATTGGTCAATGTTGGAACCGAGAAACGATGAAAATACATATCCTCATGATCAAAAGAATCAGAAGTGTCTCAAAACAACTAGACTGAATCAGTAGCTTCTAAATCAAGTAGAAACATTTTGCGAGTGCGAACCCATCCATCGATTTATGTACAAACATAGTTAGCCCATTTAACACAACTACACATGACTTTTATTGCATTGTAAACCAACAGCTCTTATGCTGATGCACCATACCAATCTGTCACTCACACAACAATCTCACCTCAAAATTCAAGAATAATATGATATAAAATCATCAAACTAAATACATACATACAAAAAAAATGACAAACAATAATTGATGGCCTCACTTGAGAACCTGAAATGACAGTAGTATGTCCTGTAACCACCGTCATGATACATATAACAGAAAATACCCTTAACCCCCATTAATGCCAGAAAGAACAAAAACAAAACATCGTCAAGCCGAATAAAAAAACACAATCATGCCCTGAAAACAAAAACAGGATACCGTAAAACAATGCTAGCCACACCAACTTCAAGAACACCCTCTAACCACTGCACATGATGCAGGCCTCGGGATTCTCAATGCTACAGGCAAGGACAGCCTCAGAGTAGATATCACCCTCACGGTCCTTGCTATCACCACCATCCTCAGCCTGTCCATCCTCCGCCTTCCTCTCAAGTGAAGAGTCAGGAACCTCGGCCGCATTGCCTGGGAGAGTAGGCAACGCCTTAGGGCTGCCATCTTCAGACTCGCGAATCGCAACAGTCTTAGTGGTCAAAGGCCGGGCAGAAGAGACATTAACTGAAGACCCAGGCATCGAGCTGGTGGTTGGGCTAGCCATCGAAGATACATAGCTGGAACCCGATGGAGGGGCGCGTCTCTTGAGGTTCGCCAGAGACTTAGTCGCAGCAGTAGTCTCCTCAGCACGCAGAGCCTCCTGGTCAACAGTGAACTGGATAGGAGCAGCAGCGGCCTGGGTACGCAGATAGTACATACCCGTCTTGAGACCAAGCTTCCAACCCGCAAAGTGCATGCTGGTAATCTTGCCCATAGTTGGGTCCTTCATGTGAATGTTCAACGACTGAGACTGATCAATAAAGGCACCACGGTCAGCAGCCATCTGAACAACAGTACGCTGAGAAATCTCCCAAACAGTCTTGTACAGAGACTTGATGTCCGCCGGAATACTGGGAATGTTCTGGATAGAACCGTTGTCCGAAATGATGCGGTTCTTCATGTTGTCCGACCACAGACCAAGGTCAACAAGGTCGCGAAGCAACCAAGGGTTGACAACCTGGAACTCACCAGCCAACACACGGCGCTGGTAAATGTTCGAAGTGTAAGGCTCGAAGCACTCGTTGTTACCCAGAATCTGGGAAGTTGACGCAGTGGGCATGGGCGCCAGGAGCAGCGAGTTGCGAACACCGTTCTGCTTAATCTGCTCCTTCAGAGAGTTCCAATCCCACAGGTCACTGGGCGTGACATCCCACATGTCGAACTGAAGGATACCCTGAGAGACAGGAGAGCCCTCGTACGTCGAGTAAGTACCTTCAACAGCAGCGATATCGCATGAAGCCTCCAGAGCAGCGTGGTAA
Source organism: Huntiella savannae (assembly GCA_001483325.1). Classification (NCBI taxonomy): domain Eukaryota; kingdom Fungi; phylum Ascomycota; class Sordariomycetes; order Microascales; family Ceratocystidaceae; genus Huntiella; species Huntiella savannae. The sequence continues at coordinate 167,450 of LCZG01000026.1, read as the reverse complement.
ATGGTCTCGAAGATCTGCTTGTTGAGCTGACGAGCCTCGGCAGACTCAAAAGGCATGCGAAGGGCCAGGAAGGCATCGGCCAGACCCTGGACACCAACACCAATGGGACGGTGACGCATGTTGCTGTTCCGGGCCTCGACAACAGGGTAGTGGTTCACATCAATGATACGGTTCAAGTTGCGGACAACAACCTTGGTGACATCGTGCAGCTTCTGGAAGTCGTAGCAGTTGTTGGTGTAGTCAACAAAGGCAGGGAGAGCAAGCGACGCCAAGTTGCACACAGCCACCTCATCAGGAGCGCAGTACTCGATAATCTCAGTGCAAAGGTTGGAACTGCGAATAGTTCCCAGGTTCTTCTGGTTACTCTTGCGGTTGCAGTGATCCTTGTACAACATGAAAGGGTTACCAGTCTCCGTCTGAGCTTCCAGAATAGCATACCACAGCTTCTGAGCCTTGATGGTAAGACGGCCACGTCCTTCCCGCTCGTACTTGACGTAAAGAGCCTCAAATTCCTCACCGTAACAATCAGCCAAGCCAGGGCACTCGTTGGGGCACATGAGGGTCCATTCGCCGTTCTTCTCAACACGCTTCATGAACAAATCGGGGATCCACAGGGCAAGGAACAAATCGCGAGCGCGAATCTCCTCCTTACCGTGGTTCTTCCGGAGGTCAAGGAACTCAAACACATCAGCGTGCCACGGCTCCAGGTAAATGGCAAAAGCACCAGGACGCTTGTTACCACCCTGATCGACGTAACGAGCAGTGTTATTGAAGACACGCAGCATAGGAACAATACCGTTCGAGGTACCGTTGGTGCCGGCAATATAGGAACCGGTAGCACGGATACGGTGAGCGTTGAGACCGATACCACCCGCCATCTTGGAGATCATAGCACAGGTCTTGAGGGTATCATAGATACCTTCGATACTGTCCTCCTTCATGTCTACCAAGAAGCAGGAAGAAAGCTGAGGCTGAGGGGTACCGGCGTTGAAGAGGGTAGGAGAGGCGTGAGTGAAGAACTTGCTCGACATGAGATTGTAAGTTTCCAGAACACGCTCAACATTATCACCCCAGATACCGACAGCAACACGCATAATCATGTGCTGAGGACGCTCGACAATCTTGCCATCAAGCTTGAGAAGGTAAGATCTTTCCAGGGTCTTGAATCCAAAGTACTGATAGTTGAAGTCACGGTCATAGACAATGGCCGAGTCCAGCTCTTCCTTGTGGCGCATGATACACTCGTATGTCTCCTTGGAGATCATAGGCGAAAGCTTGCGGTTGGCAGGGTTAACATAGTGGTAGAGATCTGAGACGACCGAAGACCATTGCTTCTTGGTCTGCTTGTGAAGGTTGGAAACGGCAATACGGGCAGCGAGAATGGCGTAATCGGGGTGAGTGACAGTCATGTAGGCGGCAGTCTCGGCAGCCTGCATGAAAAAAAAGACCGGGGTTAGCATTTGGATTCTCTTAAGCGGAAAAGACTCGGAGGGCCGAAAGAGCCCAAGACGAGATTTGTGGACTTACAAGATCGTCAAGCTGGACGGTGGTAACACCGCCATACACACCAGAAATGACCTTCTGGGTGATGGCGACGGGATCAACGTGGTCCATGTCAAGGCCATAACAAAGGCGGGAGACACGAGCCGTGATCTTGTCGAACTGGACACGCTCCTGGCGGCCGTCTAAAGGAAGCTTTAGTATGGATTTTTTTCCGTGACAGATGGCATTGATCCAAAGTCGCTCCTATGAGCCACTAGCATTGAATCCAGAACTAAACTTACCGCGCTTCTGAACATACATGACGAAAACTTTGAGAGCGAATTGATGATTTGTAAAGAATGTAGACTGACTCCAAGATGTCAAATATCCAATGTCCAACTTTGATGTATGGAACAGGGGAAAAGCGGTGAGGTGTCAAGACAGATCAACGCAATGAACACAGGAGCAGCAAGTATAAAAGAATGTAGATGAATAACTTGATAAACTCAACACAATGAGATATGAGATAAAGCTGACTGGGGCAAATACTGTCCAAGCAGCAATAAGTATGGTGGTTTGCAAGAAGGAAAGGAGAAGCAGTTTTTTTACAAACAAGTGCGGATCACCGAGTTCAAGTACTGCACGGCAACGCTTACAAAGTTTGTTTCCTTTTTTTAATGGAAACCACGAACTATACGCGAAAAGCGCGCTCGTTGCTGTGTTAGCGCGAGACAGAGCCACTATATAGTGGTCCGGATAGCCTATGATGGTTCTATCGATAGAAGGGCTGTTGGTGATAATGGGGCACCCGGACAACGCTGCCCCTCACTGAGGCCCCTCTATTTGGGTTTTAGCATGCCCCGAGGGTCAGTTGCCCCACTATGGACACCACTACTACACGGATCCTTTACACGTTGTTGCTCCAGGGCAGGGTCCGTTGCTGGCGACGTGCCTCAGCAACGGAAGAATTCATAATCATTCTAGCTTTTTACAAAACAAACCTGTGACTAGGGCCATTGCCGAAACTCCAGCGAGGCCGTAGCCAAGCCCCGGAGTCGGAGGTTGACAGGAGTATGTGGCGTATTTACCAAACCGATGTTTCTCATCAACATTGCAAAAGTAACCAGCTTGCCCTGATCCATGGTTAGACATTCAATCAGCCCTGACATCCCAGCCTTCCTATCCTGCACCGACATTCCATTTTAGGAGTGGGCGGAAGGGCGGCTAATGCAGGCAGTTGACAATGTGTTCGGCCTGTAAACCGGAGACTTCAAGAATGCCTAAGAGTAGGAATTGAATACTGATATGTTTGCAAGTGGTTTTACCAAACATTATGCTTTACAGAACATATTCAACCCCAAGGAAGTGTTTACATATGTGCCGATTGACACATGTATGTACACACATAAGCATGTACAAACTCTTGACTTCGTCGCACGTCACCCAAACGCCCTAGTGTCGTGGTCCATACACGCTGTCACGTGATTACCCCACCATAAACATTATATCCCCTGTCCAAAATTAGGCAAGACGTCACCTAATCCAGGGTTCTTGCACATGCCAAGTTGGCTGCAGCCTATGAAAGTTTGAAATCCATGCTACCGAGAGTGTGTGTATATGCAGACTTACATGAGTTTTCTCAAGTTTAACAATTGCATGTTCAATCTATCACGCAACAGAATTACTGCCAAGGTGCTCGCTTCTCGTGTAAATCATTATCAGAGAACTTTCACCATGGCTGCTACACCAGTTGGTCTTTCACATCTCCGTGACGGGAAACCACAATTTATAGATGTGCGTTATAAAAGAGCAATTCAGTCTATGATGCACCACCGGCATCTAAAGTTGTAACAAAGACTGACTATTTGTAACTTATATGTAGATTGGTATCAACCTGGCGGATCCCATATTCAGGGGCTTGTATCACGGACAGCAACGCCACCCAAGTGATTTGTCAGCTGTAGTGCAGCGTGCCATTGATAACGGCTGTCCCAAGCTGATTATCACTGGCTCCGACTTTACCTCCTCTCGGGATGCCTTGAACATTGCTTCCGAATTTCGTACGTAAACTCTCAGTACCAAACATATCCCTCGGCTTGACCCTAACATTGATCTATAGCCAATCATGTATACACCACTATCGGTATTCACCCGTGTTCAAGTGCCATTTTCGGGACCGGAAAGAAGCGGGAAGACGGCGAACATACACCGGCTTGTGGTCCTAACCCTGACGAGTCCGAGGATATCGAAGCAGTTCCTGATGCAGCCAACACCGAAGCTGCAATGACAGAGCTCAAAAGCATTCTAGGAGATGCCCTCAAGCATAAGGCCTTTGTAGCATTTGGTGAATTTGGTCTAGACTATGATCGTCTTCATTACTGTACTAAAGCTGTACAGTTACATTCATTTGATCGACAACTCGAACTCGCAGCTTCAATGAAGCCTCAGTTACCACTCTTCCTCCACTCAAGAGCAGCTCATCGGGATTTCGTTGATCTTCTTAAGAAGCATTATGGTCCTAACTTAGAGAAACTCGAAAAGGGTGGAGTAGTCCATAGTTTCACTGGAACTATCGAAGAAATGACTGAACTCATGGATCTCGGCCTTTTCATTGGTGTCAACGGCTGTAGTCTTAAGACAGTCGAGAACTGCGAGGCTGTGAAACAGATTCCGCTTGATCGATTGATGCTTGAAACTGATGGTCCATGGTGTGAAGTAAGACCCTCACATGAAGGTTGGAAATATCTCCTGCCCAAGGAGGGTGAAGTCAAGCCGGAAGAACCCGCTCCAGATTCTAAAGCGCCTGTAAAGAAGAAGAATCAGCCAAAGAAGCCAGAACCCAAGATTGCTGAATCCACGGATATCTATAAAATTGTCAAGAAGGAAAAGTGGGTAGAAGGTGCCATGATCAAGGGCCGCAATGAGCCTTGCATGATTGGACGGGTCGCTACCATCGTTGCCGGTATCAAGGGCGTCACTCTAGAAGAGCTCAGTAAGAGTGCTTGGGAGAATACCACTAAGGTGTTCACTGGTGTGGTTTCGGAGTGATACAAGTAAGCGTTTACTTTATAGACAAAAGAAAGAATGGTTCAACATTATCATTACTATTATTTATCATACTCCTGGTGGCACATGATCTCGCAATATCCCACCTTCAACTGTTCCTACCGTAATGCCTTCCTCTCCTGTCATCCATGACGGCATCTGTTCGCCATCTATAGCGCCCGCCTCTATGAGTTGTCTAATACCAGCAAACACGTGTCGGCCACTAAAACATAAGCGAACATTCGACTTCGCAGCTCCTCCGTCTTCATTTGTCTCTTCAAAATCTGATAAGAAGGGATCCTTAATTACCACATCAAACTTCTCAATTCCCTTCCCATCATCCAGTTTTCCTGTGACACCAAAACGCCCCTCTGCTATCAATTGACGTCTTGAAGCAGACTTTTCATCCATAGATAATAATCTTTTATCTTTAATTGGCTTCGGGTCGGATGTAGCCATGACACGATCTAAAGGAGTGTCTTTTATCCGTTCGTCGGCGTATATACTCCAACCGCCTCCGGCGGAGTTTGTACGTGTGGAGCTATGTGACTGTAGTACCGCAGAAAGGTTGTTCGAGCTGAAGTGCATGTCTTTGAGGGTATATCGTTGTCTAGGTTTTGACAAGGCTTTTGGAATACCCTCAACGATAAGTGATCGCATACTCCGACTATCAATCGACGCTGATGAGCCTACAGCTTGAGGTTTTGTCATGTAGATGAATGGTGCGGCATTCGGAAATGCGATATACATTACCCGAGCAGTTTCTATTGACTGTTCATCTGCGGCTATCACACTCTTTTCGTTATAGCTATACGGCGAATCAAAGATGAGAAGTCGGAGAACCAATATGGGTAACGAAGTATGGCGGTCAAAATGACAATGTGCCTTCACATCGGGGAGAACCTCTGAAAATAGCTTTTCAAGAAAAGTAGATGGATGAAAGCGGGGTACTTGCAAGCTGTTTTCATCCACTGAATATACATCTTCCCCATCATTTACTCCGGACGGCGTATTCTTCAACGGCAATATACGGTACACTGACCACTTTTGTGATGTGGGATGGTCATAGAAATATTGCATGTCCGCCATAGCCAGTTGATACATGGAAATACCCGCTCTCCAGTCACCCTCTAGGATACGGTCAAGAACCTCGCGTTTAGGACCTTTTCTTTCCTGTATAGCCTCGTATAAATCAATCAGTTCGTCAAGTGAGTCCATGGGAGGAAAGAAATCCGAGTCATCGTTATAGCCCGTGCTAAGAACGGGGAAAGAGACACCATCACTGCGTTCATCTAGCCAATCCAATGCCAGTTGAACGAGGGCACTTCTTGACAGTCGATTGAATGTTCGAACTACTAAAGCTGATGAAGCCGGGAGTCGGACAGATGATTTAATGCGTGCCGAGGTAGGTATAGAAAGTCCAGAAGCCATGATGATGGTCCTTTGTTGATCGAAACGACTTATGCTATGAATAGTTTACAGCATGTGATGTAACCTTTGACACTAAGTTGCATTGACAAAGTTTATGGTGAAAATCATGTGAGTGACAATATGAATGATGATGATATTCTCAAGCATTGTTGTTGACTGACAAGCCAAAACGGCCAATCACAGTGACGCGTTGGTGTGGTACAACACGCTTTGGCATTGTGGGTTAATTGGTATTAACCCTATACTTAGAGTGGGTCTCTCTTATTCGGATTCGATAAGTGACTTTTTTGTGAAGTCTCATTAATGATTGTTCCGGTGAAAGAATGTTACAAAGAACAAAAAACCAAGATGCGAGACATGAGAAATCTGCTACATTGCGTGATTCTTTTTGATGTAAAGAAATGGGTCAACACTTTTTATCTTTTGAGAATCATGAAGTCCATGGCTACTACAACTACTTCCAAAGTGACGTATGTATGTATCCAAAACGAACGACAGCGAGAAACATGTTTAGTCATTTCGGTCAAGCTTTGGCCCCTCTTTTCAGAAAAGAAATCGGGATTGAAGTTCTAGCTAAAGTGCACTTGCCTAGTTTTGGGCGTAGATAGTTGTAAATTAACAAAAAAGCGGCACATCTGTACCGTCAACATCTTCAATTCCTGTACTAAACAGACCTCTGCCAAGTTCCCCGCGCCAAAAAGAGACACGGGATTAACTCCGCTTTGGACCCACGGTTTGTCAGAATAGGCTTTGTCCCCCACAGCGGTGAGGTCTTGCCAGCGTCATTGAAATAGCGAACCAATCAAGTCCTGTCGGAGTCTAGAAGGAAATCACACCGCAATTATTAATGACTGCTGGTAATCGCCTCTGCACCGTAGTCGCATCATTACTGCAATGACACCTCATTCCCGTTCACAGGAAGCAGTTTACAGCAGGTACCACAGCCGTAGCGCAACTCTCCATGTCCTGGCCCAGGCGGCGGTCAATCGCCATCCAAACGAATGACCCCATTTTTTTTATCGATAGATCCCAGTGAAACGGCAGCCTTTTCGCTCCTGCCCACGATTCAAAGCTCGCGCCCTCCTTTCTTGTCGCTGCCCCCCACTAGGCCAAGCAGGGTTGTATGTTTGTCTGAGTGAATTCGATAACTCGAGGATAACAGTCACAATTAGTACTTGTAGGAATAGGAACTAAGTTTGCGACGCTAGTAGCATATTCCGTCGGCGAATTGGAGGCCCGCTCCGAAAATGGAAAATGCGCCTGGCTATTAAAACACCAATGGAATCCACTTCCCCAGATTCACCTGTCTGCTGAAATCTTAATTTTCTTTTGCCTTTGCTGTTTTTTTCGACCAGTATCGTTTGTCAAATATACTTGGAGAGCGGACTTATTCGTCTTGCGGTCCCTTTAAATCGCCTTATACGACGTCTTCACTGTTGTATTCCTACGCATTTCTTCCACGTTTTTTGCGGCCCGTCTTGCCGATTGGCAGATCCACACGCAAAACCCCGAATTGCATCATTATCGCAGCCGCACGTCACATAATCGCCCGTCCATCTTAGACAACATGTCTTCCAACTACAACGGCCGTCGTGCCCCCAACGTTACTCATTATTTGAGCAGCGTTGAGGGTCCTGTCTTACCTCCCACCGACGAAGAAAACTTCAACTTCGAAAACAGCCTGTCTTTGTTCACCAACGGCCAATTCTTCGATTATGAGACTGGTCGCGACACCAACTTCCAGACTCAACCAGCCAAGATTGACACCGAAGCCGCCGTTTTGACTGCTTCGCCTGCTGACCTGTCTGTTTCGAACATGAACTATGGTCTCGGTAAGTCTTTCCGTCTACTGTCGGCTGCCTCTTTTCGGTCTCTTTTTCGACAAGAGCTTCTTCAATACTACATACCACACATGCAACACCATTTCTTTTCGACATATATCCACGGAGGAAGAGGACTAGTTGGCCTTCTTCACATATTCTCACCAATAGTTATCGGATGCGATTGACTGTCGAGTGGCTGGATTCGTCGTTGCATGACATTGGTTATCACACAAGCGTTCGGACACCAGCGGAACCATCGGCTTTGTACCAAAGTACAGAAGTTGTGTCTCACATGCCTTTTTACGTACGAAAATCTGGTTCGGCCGTATAGAAAAGCATTACAAGTGTGGCTATTGGTGTCATTGAATGTCCAGTTTGGATATCAAAGTTGCAAAACTCGACGAGTGTCAGTGCGATGTTGCTTAGAAATCGCAATATTCCCTGCTGAAGGCATCATGTGGGGTTCCAGGATACCAGGTCAACCTGCAGACCTCGTCGGCCTGCCCCGACGTTAACAACTGGCCTGCCAGTGCTTGCTGTTCCTGCAACCTGCCTCTTTTGTCACTATGTCATACCAATGATCACCTCATCTATTACGCTTCTTTTCCTCAACGAGGAAATCGAGGCCGAATGTATCAAGTTGTAACGTTCATTGAGCATGACGGTGCGCATTCTGGTCCGCTTATCCCCATCATAAAAATACATATCGCAAAATGCCTGTCTTAGCCGCGTGTAGCCCCACTTCATCGACAATATCGCAAGAAGCACTCGGGATGGTGCAATCCAAAGAAACCCTGGTCACAGATTTCCCAAAATGGCAACATATTGTTTTCACATAAATCGAGGTGGTGATAGCTGCTCCAGTTCTCATTTACAATATGTCCATTAGCGTCATTCATATACTTTACCCGCTTCACTGTCATGCCGTTGGCTACTACTTCCTTGCTAGTTGTTCATACTATCTCACGTTATCGCCTTTATCCTTCATCACTATTTGTTTTAACGGCCATATGCCGGTCACTTACCTGTTTCGGCCACCATGACATCATTTACTGACTCGGCATACACAGGTGATTTCAACTTCGACTTCAACACTTTCACCGCTCCTGGTCTTGGTTTCGATGCCGAATCTCTTTCTCTTCAGCAGATGCAGGCTCCCCTTTTCCCTGCTCAGATCCCCCAGCAACAGCAGCAGCAGCCTCAGCCTCAGCAGCAAGCTCAGCAGTCTACCTTCATCCAGGCTGTTCCTCAACAGAACATTGCTTCAAAGAGCAAGGTTGAGCTTAGCCTTGAGGAGCGTTCTCGTGTCGCGGCCGAGGAGGACAAGCGCAGACGTAACACTGCCGCCTCCGCCCGCTTCCGTGTCAAGAAGAAGCAGCGTGAACAGGCTCTGGAGAAGTCGGCCCGTGAGATGACTGATCGTGTGACCAAGCTGGAGAACCACATCAAGCACCTTGAGACGGAAAACAAGTGGCTCAAGAACATCTTGTTGGACAAGGTCGACCCAGAGCAGGTCGAGGCTATCCTCGCTACTGGCTACGCCACTCAAGATGAGAACGACGAGGCTGCTTCTCTCTCTACTGATGCCAAAGCCGAGGTTGCCGCCGTCACCACCGTTTAAATGTCACTAGTTGATATACTTGGTACACTCGTCGTGGCTACTACAGTCGTCTGAGCTGGATCTGTTGGTTTCTTGCTTTGGTGTCGATTGTATAGGGTGTCTGCCATCGACGAAGGACATCAATGAAAAAAAAAGTTTGCGTGGTCGGAAAGTGACACCTTTCCTCGACCATGCTTTACATCATATACGTTTGCTATCTTGGTGTTTATTTTGTGTTTGGACTATTTATCACGTTTCTCACTTGTTTGACCCCACTAAGTTCCGGGAACGGAGAGGTATTTTCCTTTTTATGTTTACATGATATCCTGGGGGTTTGTTTTCTTTGAAATGGCCATGTCTTATTGCATTTCTGTTTTATGGACCATATACCAAGGTCTTTTAAAACTACTACACCGTAAGGGTAGTTCATCAAGGCCACAACTGGCGATTTTGAATACAGTCAATACTAGCCAGACTTTACTAGACATTACTATGACACTATGAGAATGCCGTGAAAACATAGTCTAGTTTGAATGTTGACATATGTATGAATGTATGTTCATATGATATTGTTTTATTGAACTGTATACAACCCAGCACACCATTTTAAGCCTTTTCCGCTCTGAGTTTCTCTAGACGCTGTTTGTTTCTCTTCCCTAACACGCGGAGAGTGTTATTCTTCTCTATCTCGTTCATCTGAGACCAGTTGTTGATACGTGAAACTGTGCCATCTTCGTTGACAACAAGTGGACCCAAGCCGTCCAGCTTAGCTTCAGCACTACCTTGACTCATGTCAAGTCTGACGGTACCATCCGAGGAATCAGGTTCGGGTAGAGCCAGATGACTACCGACGGGGACCTTCACTTCGGTTTCGGGTGCCACCGCGCTGACGTCATTAGAGTTGGATGACATGACGAGACTATTGTGAAGGTTTCTTGTGAAAACGGTGTTGGTGTAGGACGGATGAGTGACAATCCGGATCGGTCGCAGTGTAATTTGTCTCGTCAGAAGTTGAATTGGGAGTCTCATGAGTGCTTGGTGGTGACCTTGGAGGTAATGAGTTGCTCTTGCAAGGTGTATTGTGAAAGTGAAAACGTCAATTCGTTGTAATTGTGTAATTGTACGAGGTTGAGAGGCAGATTCATGTTCAAAATTTGCCGTTTATGGCGATGGTTTAAAGGGCATGCAGCACGCCTCTGTTCTGGCACCTTCTATAGGTGCTGTGCTAGTAGCTTCTTTTGGTACACAGGTTTGTATGTACATACATAAATACATATATTGACTGGCTATGTTGAGGCTTATACTGCCTTGGCGCAGTAGAAAATACAATATCACACTTCCGGCTTATGGCAAATCCCGTCTACCGACAAGGGCATTCATCGACTTTCTACAAGAATCATGAAACAAAGACGACGATTCTTCTACACTGACATGTGTGCTAGGTCTTTCTTTACTCTGGTTGTCGGGTTATAAACGGATTATTGAAGACGTTGCTGCAGTGTACCCTATAAATGGCCGAATTAGTGGCAACTGACGCCACCTGCGAAATATAGCTTGGGGGTTGATTCGCTATCGAGTCTCAAGGATAGGTCAAACTGCACCACTGTTAACCAAAACCTCCAGTGTACTTCGCCACACCATTAACGCCTCGTAACAACCTTTTTTTGTATACAGGGCCTCGACAAGCCTTGAAGCCCCTGAGTCAGCCCTGGATACTGGTAACATCCAAGACCCGGTAGCGATATTTGGGAGGCATTTATGTATGCACATGCATGGTGGGAGCCATCACAGCCTATGAGACAGCATCACTTGGCTATCCAGACGGATACGATATACTGCATGAATGAATGTGCACTGACATCTACGGTATCGTGAGAGCAGCCTTCTCAACGGCCAACAAATCAGCCATTGGTACAAACTACTTACTCCGGATACTGGATATCTAGAGCTATTGAATTTGGAAACTTACGGAGCTAAATCGATTACACGATACCCATCTACGTACTCGCCTAAACCCAGTCCCGCCCCCTCTCCTCAAGTCCTCCGCCTCTTTGGTCTTGTCTCCTCAGGACCTCCTCGTCGCTCGTTTTTGCCCCCCTCTCTATTGACGACTTGTTCAAACGATCTAGTCTTATATCCATCGCCAACCCAGTCTCCCGATCAATCTATTTGTTCGTCTGTATACAACATATTAACTCACATATATACTCGTCGAATTCACTCGTTCTCCTGCTGGATGCATCACTGGCCACCATTTGGGCAATATCCCGGTCAATAAACCAAGGCCTGTGTTTGTGTGTTTGGAAAATAACAACACTACAAACCAGGAAAAATAACGCTCAAGGTGCATTCGGGGCTCTTTCTTCCATGCGCCTCCAGTACCCTTCTGGATTATCGTCTTTTTGTCCGAGGGAAGAGATAGAGTTCTGGTCCCATATTCCTGTTGCGCTGCCATCATGAGCGGCGATCTCAGTCTTTCTGCTGCGCTTGGCGGCCTACGAATAGCGAACCCGGACGACAATGACACCCCGCCAGCCGTCTTGCAAATTGACAACGCCTCCTACGAACCAGACTTGAATGTCATTTCCGCTCCCAGCATCCCTCAAACCACTGTACACCTACAGGCGAATCCTGCCGCGCGTGATATATACGACTCTCCGCCCTCTCACAACCAACTACACCGCGTTCGAGACTCGTCGCCTTCTTCCATTCATCGTTCGCAACAAAGTCGCTATCGTTCCTCATCTGATCCTCGGACGGCAATTTCAAATTCCAGTCAAATTTCCCGTAACCCGTCCACGCGAACTCGAAATATCGACACTGCTATCCCTGTATCGCGGCCACCCTACGTCAGAGAAGGCTCGACTGCTTCCTACAATCCAAATCACCTCAACTACGATCCTTCATATAACCGAGCAAGCGCGTCTGCTCCTGGCCAACCGGGCCGTCCCTATTCGGTTTCTTACGCCCCCACACATGTCCTCGACCCCCGCGCCGGCCAGTCTTCACAATTATCACGAGCCGCGAGCCAACGCGGTCCACATCCACACTCAATGTCAGGCCAACAAATGGCCATGGACGGTCAGCCACCTCAGCGACGGAGCTCTCGTGGCGTGAGTCAGCAAGGAGGTACTCCAAATGATGGTTTTGGCCCAGGCTCGTCTGTTCCTAGGACCGAACAAGAGTGGAAAGATCGTGGTGCGGTGGTTGGTATGAAGCGGGAGATTGATGCCGAAGGGAGACCGGTCATGCGACCATTCAAAAAGGGCGTGTCAGACTTTAACTTTGGTCAGGTTCTAGGAGAAGGGTCTTACAGTACAGTCTATTATGCCACAGACCGCCAAACACTCAAGGACTATGCAGTAAAGGTCCTTGACAAACGCCACATCATCAAGGAAAAGAAGATCAAATACGTCACCATTGAAAAGGATACACTTAACAGACTGACTGAGCACCCGGGTGTGGTGCGTCTGTACTACACCTTCCAGGATCAGGCTTCTTTGTATTTTGTGTTGGATCTTTGCAATGGAGGTGAACTTTTGGGGGCTCTGAAGAAAACGGGTACGTTTGATGTTGACTGCACCCGGTTCTATGGAGCTGAACTACTTGACGCCATCGACTATATGCACGCCCGTGGTGTCATTCACCGTGATTTGAAACCCGAGAATGTGCTTCTCGACGACAATATGCACATCAAAATCACCGACTTTGGCACAGCAAAGTTGTTACCTGATCCCAAGCTTGCTCGGAGTGAGACTGGCCAGGAGAGTAGGTCATCAGACAGTCAATCCAAAGATGGTAGAACAGTTTCATTCGTCGGTACTGCTGAGTACGTGAGTCCGGAGTTACTCATGAACAAGAAGGTTGGAAAGCCCAGTGATATTTGGGCCTTTGGCTGCATCATATATCAGCTCTTGGCGGGCCGGCCGCCATTCAAGGGGAACACAGAGTACCTCACTTTCCAGAAGATTTTGGCGCTTGAGTATGAGTTCCCTCATGGTTTCCCTCATCATGCACGTGATTTGGTAGAAAGGTGTCTTGTCATTGATCCCGCGCATCGTGTTACCATCGAGCATATCAAGAACCACGAGTTCTTTCAAGGCCAGTTTTTTGGCAAACAATTATGGAAGGGGCCTGCGCCGCGTCTTCGTGCATATGTTCCACCACCGCAAGAACCAAACATTATCCAACTCGGCAATAGCAACGCCAAGTCTCCCGGTCTTCCATCTTCCGGCTCGTCAAAACCCCAATCACGAGGCCGTCCGCAGTCTAATTCTGGGATCAACCCATCACCAAGGGCGGCTACGCAGATCACCGAATTGCCACCACCCAGCCAGATCGACATCGATTGGAGTCCTATCTTGACACGGCCTAGTGAGCGTGTTCTCAAGATGGGTGAGCATGTTGTGGTATCTTCTCCTTCTTCTGGGTCTCCCAAGAGTGATGAGGGCCACAAGAAACTCTCGAGGTTCTTTGGTGGCAGCAACATCAAGAAAAAGCAGCGCCTTGTCATTGTGACCACTGCTGGTCGCATCCTTCTGGCTCCAAGTGGCGGCTCCGACAAAAAGGTCAAGCAAGAGATTTCCTTACTGGCTGAAGACTGTGTTTGGCGGACTCAACAGGACAGTAAGGGTATGATTCATTGGTCTCTTGACACTGTAAGTTTTAATTTCTCGTCTCTATGTATATGCGGGACAGTATTTGCTAACGCTTCATTAGGGTGGTGTGCACTACACTTTTGAGGAACCGAAATATCCCTCGCCTGATAACAAGCTCGCCAATGATTGGATCGATACTTTAGAACGGTCCAAGGACATTGGCAGTTCACAGGCTGCCCTCTCGGGTGAAAACTACGATTCACCGGACAACCGGCCTTCCAGCCCTGCTAGCACCACCGGCGGCCTTAGTACCTACGACGGTTATGGACCCGGTATGTCGGGTAGTCGTAACCCTCTAAACAAGGCCAACACAGGTGAAGAGTTTACAGCCAAGCGCAACCGGTTCAGTAAACGACAGTCCAAGAGTGGTCTGGGCCCAGTATTCTGAACATAACCAACATGTCGATACCCATTATCCTTTGTCTATTTTTTTTCTCTCGGCGGTCAAGCAGCACATGTCCGACTAGCCTTTTCTTTTCTTCGTGTTTTTTGCGTTTTTTGTATCACCATCATTGCTTGGTTGACCTGATTACCTTTCTCTATACCACTTGTAATCGGGAGTATTCTGTCTTCTTTTGTTCGTTGTTGTCTTGCTGGTTTCTTCACTTGCGTCACTGCCGTTTTCTGCATCCGTCTTTGTTTTCGTCGAGTCCTTTTGTTCAATTCTCCCGCTGATTTTGTTTCGACTTGGCCCCTTTTGTTATAGTCAAGAATGTTTCGGTTTTGGTCTTTTTACATTTAGAGTAGCTCTTTTGCTGTGTGGTTTTCTTTTTTACTTGATCTCCTTTGTCGTTTGGGGTTTTGGGGAGGACAGTTATAGTCATTAGCATGTAGTTGAAAATCCATGGTCTTGATTGTGTCCAAACTATTTTTGGTCTCTTTAATACGCATGTCTTCAATATATATATATCTATGTGTGCAACAAGTATTTCCGATTGTGTAACTCTAGTCGCCATGCTGGATGTACTTAGGGTTCGAACTATGCATGTGTCACGTGATCTCGGTGGCGGAAGGGAATTGGACAAGGCTGGGTCACCATTAGCAACAGGGTCCACTTTCAACGCGCTGTTAGAAAGAAATCACGACAAGCGTGTAGCACGAACCCCAAGCTTCCAATTTAGGGTAATACCTGGTCCATCTTCCAATTCGACGACGACCTCGAAAAGTCGAACATTTAGTTGGATGTGCACTTGCATCTGCGTTGTTTAAAATAATATCGCACTTGTTTTGTTTGCGGATTCACAGCTTCCGCATTGTTACCTTTATTCGAACTCGGTTTAATCTGCTGCACACACTTGAACTGTCACGATGCAGACCGGTCAGTTTCGCCAATTCAACGCCGCCGGCGCGGCTTCGCGCAGCGGTCGGCGTAATCAGAATTGTAAGAAACAATGGGTGGGATGGAGGCATGTTATAAATTTGAACTCGGTGCTAACTAATTGTCTTTGGTAGCCGCCGCCAACCAAGCCGCGCAAATGGCCCGCGAACAACAACAAAGAGAAGCGCAGCGTGCCGCTGAGATTGCGCAGGCCGTAGCTGCTGCTGATATGGCGAAACGGAGGAGCAGGAAGCCTACCGATAAGGACCTTCCCGAGGGCATAGAAAATTGTCTCCCGGATGCGCAGCTGGCGGCGCATTATAACAGCCTGCGGGGTTATGAAAAAAGATTGGATGCTATGATTACACGGAAGCGGTTGGATGTTTTGGAAGATGTTAATCGCCAACCAAAGGTATAGTTGCATTGGCTTTGTATACTTGGGTTTATGTTGCGATGAGATTCTAACTTGCGACTTAATTATAGCATGCCCGGACGCTCAGAATCTGGATTTCCAATACCGTCGAAGAACAGCCTTGGCAGCAGGCAAACTTGAATGTGGATAGCTTTGACTTTAGCAGCTCTGTGGCTTCCACGTACAAGGTGAAAATCCAAGCTCAACTCCTTCCCGACGAACTTAACCTTAACGGTACGGAGGAAAACGATAACGACTCGAAGCTTCACTTCCCTGACTTTTTTAAGTCTATGAGCGTTGAATATCCTACTCCACAGGCGCCAGACCAGCCGGTCGAGTGGAAGAGACCAGATATCATGCCCAATATGCCACCTGGTGCGCCGCAGTTGGATGCGCTCAACTTTGACGAAATTACCTTCCGTCGCAATGGTGACGATAACATCAACATTGTGATTCACCTGCTCAGATACGAGGAGACTGAAAGATATTCTGTCAGCCCTGAATTGTCTGATGTGACAGGCTTGTCGGACGGCACCAGACCTGAAATTGTTCGCTCGTTGTATGAGTACATCAACTCGCAGAATCTCCAGGAAGACGAAGAGCGCCGTCACTTCCGGTGTGATGATGCTCTTCGTAAGGTCGTTAAGCGTGATATGGGCACTATCCCATCACTTCCGGAATACATTCTTCCTCACTTAAGTCCCATGCCGCCAATTTCCCTGCCATACACCATTCGTGTCGACAAGGCCTTCCACGATAACCCCACGCCAACCATCTATGACGTCCGCGTCATGATTGACAGCCCTATCAAGTCCCAACTCTACCGCTTCATCTCGGATCCTTCGTACAGTTCTATGCTCCGCGACGTTGTCGGGCTCGACGATAACCTTGCTAAGATTGTCCAGGCGATTCTAGTTTCTAAGGCGAAACGGACGTTCTTCGTTTCGTTGGCGAACGACCCTGTAGGCTTCCTGCGTAAGTGGCTTAGTTCGCAACAGAGAGATCTCGAGGTCATTTCTGGACAGACGGTCCGGGGTGTCTCGGGAACTGGTGCGGAAACGTGGAGAAAGGGTGGTAAGGATAGTGTTTGGGCTACTGAGGCGGCGCAGGAAAGTGTCAGTATGTTGCTTTCTAAGCAGCCTAGACTTCGGTAGAGAATTGTGACGGTCTGATTTCACGGTTATGGTATTTGCTTCTGTCTGTTCTGGAGTCTTTGGTTTGCGTGTGGGTTGTTTGGGTCTCTTTTTTTCGGTTTGTTTTTTTAGTTTTCCGGGGTGTGTTGTCGTCTCCAAATACATATATCTGTGGTTTTAGTTATCACGTAGTGCAATGGGACTGGTGAGAGTGTTAGGTCTGTACGTGCAGCTTCTCTTGTGGGGCTCTAGTGGTGGCCTTTTGTAAAATCCAATAATAAAGTGATGTATTAACTAATCTTGGCTGTGTCTTTTGGATGTTATGTTTACTTCTCGGGTGTGAAACGGATCTTTCGGGTGATTAGGCATTATCTACATGTTCTCGGGTCATTTGGCTACGCAACACATTCGTGTACTTGGTAGCTACAAAAGTCATGGCCAAGGAACTTGAATTTCAGCATGTAATGTATACTATGCCCTTTACCGACCATTTTCTACAGTCCACACCCCATAAACATGCATCTATTTTGAGCTTGTGGGCTATAATCGGAATATTTAGATTCTTGTCATGGGTCATATATGTATGTATACGGAATACTCAAATCGGGGAAATATTATCCCATGGCACTGTCATCTTTCCAAACTTCTTCTAGATGACCGATCGTTCGTTCGGATGAACAGCATTGGTTCTAGAGTGTGAGGGTTTGTCAGCCACCATGGCGCATGATTTTGGAAGGGGGATTTCTTCGGGGCAGAGTTGATTATGGGTTGGGTCATGCATATGCGTAGTTGAGTATGCCGAACATAGATACGAGTTGGTCGTCGCAGATTTAAGCTTGGGTGTAAGTTTGAGGGTTGGTCAATGGTAGGGTTGGCCAGTAATAGGGTTAGAAGGATGGTCGTCACACAGTAACGGGAAGATTCCGATTTTGTCATGTTAGATTTGAGTGACGTTGTGTAATTCGACAGTAACTGTGTAAACAGGCCGCCGAGAGCGGTGAATTCTACACGATTTAGAAAATAGACAACGACAAGACTAGACGTCTATTTTGTGTATCCAATGGATAGAGATGTATTTACATTCAGAGACTCGGGTTCGTTCTATGAACAAACTTGGCTGGTGCTTGGTTCTCAAACAATGTAGTGGACCATAGAGTGGCTCTTATCCACCATAATGGTGGGTTCGAAACACGGTGAACGTGAAAACGCATGAATGGCGTTTATCACTATATTACCCGGCGAAAGTTTCTAATCATCCGTTCCACTTGAAATCGAGAAATGATGACCAGGTATATTACGCTCTAGTTTACTATTCCAAGTAGTCGTGTTCTGCACGATACATCAGATGAGCACCGCCGTTTTCCCTAGTTACTTGACCGGGCTATTGAAAGTGCCCGTGCAGACCTATTTGGTGATCACGAGAGACTTGGTCTCATGATTGAGATCTGAAACTGATGGTACCTGGACTATCGGGATGACAGGACCAACAATAGAATCATTTATCGGCCGTAGTTCTAAGCCTTTATTGGAGAATCTGCGGGGATTTTGTTCTTTTTTGGCGATAGCATTGCGGATATCAGGTATTTGTAGAGATGCTTATAGTTTGTATGTATAATGTATATCGATCGCGTCATGGGTAGTCTGTGAGTTAACGTGGTAGGAAACTCTAATTCAGGTGCTGAAAATAGGGTGCTAGCAAACATCAACTTCCTAATGCCGTTTAAACCGAAGTTCTCGGATCGATAACCGTTAGTGTCACAGATCTAACAACCCAGCAACTAGATTTGATTTCTGTGATAGTGACATCTCTAAGTCCTTTATCATTGACAGCTGTTCATCTAATTCATCCGTTCGCGAGCCGAAATGAGGTATGTACTGTCGTCATTGCATTTTGCACAACCCATCAATGCTGAGGGAAATATCCTCCGCTCCACTTGCAATTAAGCTTTACCTGAAAACTCAGTATGCCATACCACCAAGCACTTACACAACGCACGGCCCGTGTATGCCAAGATAGCCGGAATTTCGGAAGTCTGGATATACTAGGGACGCATTGTACACTACCTTCATGCCAATCTTACAATACTGCTCTAAACTTCTGCCATCGTCGATGGCGTTGCTGTAAGGTTACTACTTATGGATATATCAAGGGGCTATGCATTGGTTGTTAGATGGCCGGCGAAGATGGTGGAAGGGTATTGTGTTTGTGCACACCACGGCTGGAAAGGTATACACGGCCCGGGTGCGGTTGGTGTTACGGATCTCGATCAGACCAACTGGTGAGCTTGTGGCTTGGGGTAGTTGTGCTTGTTTCGAACAAGATGGAGGACCTTGCTGAGTGTAATCGGCGACTAAGCGGCTTTACGTGGATGAGTGGGAACTAGGAAATATAAAAGAGTCAGTCTGCCACTCTCTAGATCCAGTTGAAGAATCTCTTTCCTCACCATCCAGTTCTGGGTTCTCATTCGCACTCGCGATATTCTAGTCTTTCGCTTCTCATCATTCACTTTCGTTTTCATCATTTTGCATCCAACTTTTACATTCTTTCTTTCGTCTTTTGACATCCCTCTTAATTCACCAATCTTTATCCAACTTTATCGCCTTTCTCTGAACCCAGACACCGGCTTCTCGAACTCCTTTTCACCTTTATCAAACACACAAACACATTCAAAATGCTTTTCAAGAACGTTCTCGTCTCCCTCGCCATGGCTCTGACCGCCACCGCCGCCCCCACCACCCAAGCCGAAGTCTCCACTTCCGAGCCCCGCTCCATCATGGCCCGCTCCGTCATCGCCCACGATGCCGTCGTTGCTTTACCCGAGACTATCCCTAATGACAACATCGGCCGTGCCTACAAGAGATTCCAGCCGTGGTTGCGCACCGAGGGTGACGGCTGCTGGTCGTATCCCGCCGTTGACAAGGATGGTAACATTAGCGGTGGTCTGAAGACTTCCGGTAAGCCGTATGGCGGCTGCCGTGGATCTTCCGGACAGGTTTATGTTCGTTCGGCTTGGTACAATGGCCGTTATGCTATCATGTACTCTTGGTACATGCCCAAGGACCAGGGCATGGGTAGACTTGGTTGGACCGGTCACCGTCACGAGTGGGAGAGTACCGTCGTCTGGATTGACAACATGGACGCCGCCTCCCCCACTATGCTCGGTATCAGTGCCTCCGCCCACTCCGGCTACAACAGATACAACTACGTCCCCGAAAACCTGTTCCAGCCCGGCACCAACCGTCCTCAGATCAAGTACTACCAGGACGTCTCCTTCTTCGGCACCCACTCCGTGGACGTCGACACCGCCATTGGTGGCGAGCAGCCCATGATCCAGTGGGAGATGTTGCCCCAGGCCGCCCGTGATGCTCTTTCGTCCGCCGACTTTGGTGATGCTAACTTCCCTCAGAAGGAGGGTCGCTTCCAGCAGCAGCTCGAGAAGGCTTACCCCTTCTAAGCAAGTAAATCATGGCCGCTTCGGCTGGCGTTGTCTTGTTATGAATTCCTTCTTCGTTCTGTTTCTGTTTGGCGTTTCCTTTTTTGGGTCTTGTTTTCTTTGGCTTTTGCATGTTCCCTCTTGTCTTTGTGTTTCCCTTCCCCGTTTCATGATCTCACTTCATTGATGTTGTTCAGATCTTTTCGATTCTCCAATTGGCAGTGCTTGCCATACTTGAACTTTTACTTTTACTTGCTTGTACACCAAGTTCTGCCCTGGCTTTTGGCCTCTCTTCTTTTTACAGCTGGCTGCTTGTTTCACTTTGTGACTAGTTTACCTTCCTGTGTCCTATTTTGGAGTCTCCAAGATCTACAACTTCATAGTTGTTTTCTTCAACATCTTATCATTTCTATCTAGTCATGTTCATAGTAATGAATCAGTGCTCCATGCACAATAACCATAATTTTCAACATTAGACCTCGAATCGTGCCACGTGAATGTTTGTTTAGGAATATGTCAGATTGTCACGTAACGGGTATAAATAGTGGATTACAGTCTAAGGAGTGATATTCTATGTAATGTCGTTAATTTCAACGACATCATGGTTGGAGCCTTTAAGTAAAAGTCCTGTAGTTATGTATGTACTGGTTTACGCCGAATTAAATTACCGGTTGGGAGGAATAGGCGCCGAAGGCAGGTTCTTGATCTGTTTGATCAAAAACTCCCGCTCGTCGATAAACTGTTCATCGTCTGTCCTGTCTTCTAAGAAATGAGAGAGGAAGACCAACAGCTTGTCCCGGTTCATGATCAAAATCTTTTGAACTGCCACTGACTTGTGCGGGTTGGCAACGAATACCTTGAATACGTGGAATCCCTCGTATTGTACCATTTTGCGTTCATCGCGCAATAGATTCATGGTAATCTTCAAGTGATCACCACTATCGACATACGCTGTCATGACGGAGTAATTGGACCGGTCCAAGAGAATCTCACCAAGAAGCTTGATGGACTGACGCTTAGTTACGTAACTCTTGGACTGTACCAGAACAGAGTTGTATTCGCCAAAGAAGTCATCAAAGTTGACAGACAGATACCTTGGGACGAGTTCTTTGTGCTTCGTCAAAAGTTCCTAAAGAGGTTTGTTAGATCACGTCGTTGCTAAGGGTAAGCTGTATGATAGGAATGGACGAGCATATCTATGATGCGATCCATTCCATACGTGGCAAACAAATAACACTTACCCTAAACGTGGTAAAGGCATCCGCTGCAACCTCAAACGAGCTTTTGTCCACCCAATCAAAAAAGCGCCAGAATACACCCCGCTTCGACTGTGGCCGGTCACGGTCAATAGTTGACACTCCATACATGCTGGAACCCTTTTCTTCGTTGTCATCATACAGAATGATAGCAGCAGCAGCTTCAGACTTCAGGACCTCGCGTAAAACGGAGCCTGCCGGAGTGGCGCTTTCTTTGTGATCGTAGCCGCGACATAGTTGGACAAGTACTTGTGGACGTTGATTGACGACATATGACAAAGCAACGGGGTCAGATTTGGGCGATGCACCTGGTGGCCGGAAGCGAAAGACGTATGAGAAAATCACTTGGGTGTCTTTTCGAGATTCGAATGGGAATTTGTGTAAATGAGTGGCGAGATGGTAGAGTAGGTCCTCTTCGATTATACCGGTAACGAGTTGATACACCTGTTCCGGGTTGGAATCGCCTTCTATACGTCATTGAACAGTTAGATTCAGAAACTACATTGGAAAATAAAGCTGATGAGGGGGTAGCTTCTGATCAATGGAAACGACACCCATCGTGGAGATCAAAACTACATACCTTCTTGTAGGATAAGCTTAATCTGGGACAAAACCTTAGCCAAATCCTCAGTTTTAACAGGATTCCCAGTAGGCCACTCGATGCTTAATCTGTGAATACATTCCCGGGCCTGTTTGGGTAGATCAAGAGCCGTTCGGGCTCGGGTACGACCGAATAGAAAGGCCATGTCTGCGACAAAATGGCGGGCGGTGAATAAATCGGCGAGGTTCGTAATACGAGATTAGGTGAAGTTGTAGGTGTTTACGTTGAATCCGCTGTAAAGATTCCAGAGATAATGGAAGAAGATTCTAAGAAGGAGATGGATAAAGGTCTTTGCGGTAAGTATCAGCGGAAGCAAGTTTATCAATCCGCAAGTCGCACAGCGAGCGCACCAAGTGATGTTTATTTGGGTTATTCAGACAAAATATAAGTGCATAAGTAGCGCTAGGGGCAACCTAGGTTGGGCGCGCCTGAGAGTCAGCTGTATTAGTGAAGTCGAGCCACTAAGTGTATACCACATAGAATAGACTTCATTTGTAGGTGTAGCTAGGTGGGGAATAGAGCAAGCTAATAGCAAGTGTCGCATGTTGGATGCAAACTTGTATTTACATCTGGATATGGATGTCGTCAGTGATACATGTACTGGCCGTGAAGATAGCCACAAGCCTGTTTTCTTCACTTCTTCACTTCGTCACTAGGTGGATAGATGTCTACAGGAGAAAATATTTGCTTTTAACAATATGCTCTGAGGCTACTGCATCACACTTTTCGTATCACTAGTGTCCCTGAATTATCATGAGAAACAGTTTCTAAAGTTGCATTAATTACGCATTTTTGTTCAGCGTGCCTAATATCAAACACATAGCTTACGAGTTCCAAGGAGCAATTGAAATGTGGCTGAAATGGCCTTTAACTGAAGTGTGGCTTTGGAAGAGCGGATTTCCTGCCAAAAACAACACGACCGTGGTAAGCACATGAAATCCGCACCAATGTGGCGTTACCGAGACCTGGTGGCTTCGGTGAAGCACACACCGAAACATGGGATTTCACGACGAAGTACCTCCAAGTATTTCCAGAGAAGTTTTGTCAAGTTGCTCTTGCCTGGCTCTTCCTTCCAGTGACAAGGGAGGATCGTTCTCCAGTGGATCACACCCCTCTAGTTGCATATACGCATATAACAAGGTTATTGATTCCGATGACAGGGATCCCTGTATAACCCATGTACGCGCCGCTCGTTTGTTCTGTGGGTAGCATTTTGCAAAGCGCGACTGGTTAATGGAATTTGAACTTCGAGTCGTGAGACTTGGTGTGTTTTTGTTTTGCACATGGGACTCATCTGATTTCTACGACGCCCTCCAGAATAGGCGCAGGCTATTACAAGCGACAAGCTACTATCATCGATTCTTTGGATACACACACATACAACCCAGGCTCTCGCTTTTTTTCCCCATTGTCTTTACTTTCGTTGATTTCCGACCTGTGACAATACTATATAGCATCAACTTTTTATTGTGGTGGTGGTATTTTTCCAGGATCACAGCTGTTTTGTGTTTTCACAATTCGATATTCTTTTTGGTATCCTTTCGCGATCCCTCCAATTGGCCTTTAAGTTCAATTGCGACCACTATTCAATTGAAACCTCCCCACCGACAAATTTTCTTGTCCTGCGCGCTTTTGCGACCATTCAATTATTCACAATTACACCACCACTCATATTGCGCGCCGTTGCCTAGGCATCATACATAGTGTCGACAACTCTATACGTCTGAGTTTTACAGAGAGATTGTTGGAATTTGCTACCACTAGCTAGTTATACAACTAGATTTGAGCTATACCAAAAGTTCTCGCAACTTTCGACGAGCCTACGACATAATCGCAATCTGAAGTACTCAGGTCCACCTTCAATCTTGGTCTGACCAGAAGATTATCTTGTCTTCCTAAGTCCTACTTTGGGCTTGCCATGCGCTGCTTAGTATGCACAACTGGCAGTCCCGCTTCTAATGCACTCCGCTCTATTAAAACCGGCCGCTAGCCACTTCACCCAGGCCCCACCAGTCGCTTACAGACCAACTCACAATTCAGAGCTACACTCACACTCTTACGGCAACCCACCAATACCACAATATACCGGAGATGTCGAAGAGGCCATTGATGTCGAGTCGCAAATGGAGCAACCATATGCCAATGAGGCATACTATTCTAACTCAGGTACGTAGTCTGGGCCGCTAAGAGCCGTAACATAGTTAACCATGACTCCATTTTTAGATATTCAAATATTACATGAGATTGTGAAAGCAGCCGAGTCCCTAATCGAAACACACCCCCTCTCCGAATCTATTCCCACAAGCGTTTTGTTCCGAGCATACGACGATATCCTTCCACGCCATGGCATTGACCCGGATGAAGACCAACACTTCTCCCGCGTTCTCTTCCGCATTGGAGGCGAACGGGGCCCAGAACCACTCATTCGCAAATTTGAGGCCGTTCTCGACCGCATGGGAATTCAAATCATCTTCGACGATGCGACTGGTGCTATTACCACCGAATACCCTTTGCTTGCTAGACGCCATTCCTTAGCAACGGTGCCCGAGGAGCAAACACAACAAATGCTTGAGGCTGAGGCGGAAGATGATAGCTACGAGAGACAGTCAAATCAGACCAGTGCGTCACCACCGCCAGCTCCCGAGATTAGTCATTCATCACCTGACATCACCGAACCACGATTAGATAAAGTCTTCACAACGGCCAAACCAAGACCTATCACCCGTACTGCAGCTTGGTTAGAAGAGGCACGCCGACAAATGCGCGAACTGGGTATCGATGATGAGACAGAGGCTGTGACCCAAGACCAGTCGGCCACTCATGAAGTACCACCTGCTGCTCCGCTGCAGCGTGAGTCGGCGCCCTCCCCAGACACTCTCAACCTGGACCCGCAAAACGATGCCGAATCTGTGGAGGAGAACGTGGAGCAGTCATCAGAAGATTCTGATGACGACGGATCCGAAGACGATGACGATGAGGAGGAATACGAACCCACTCAGCCTTTGAATTTGATCAACACTCGAGCTCGCCAACCACAGCGACCAGCAACACCAGAGAGTCCCTCCCCACAACGACCACCAGTTTCTCGGAATTTACACAAAAAGCCATCACCGATATTGTCCCGTGATTCTACCATCACACGTGGGCATATTCCAGTGTTTGAGCATGTTGCTGAAAAGATAGCACCCAATCCGCCCTCGCCTACTCAAACGACCCAACCTTCCCAAGTTTTACGACGCCTGGAAGTCGATTTTGAAGAGATGGAAGCTCGGTGTCAACTCGCTCAAGATTATCAAACCTTGGCCGAAGCTACTCGCATTTTCCGTTGGTGGCGTGACCGTTCAAAGGTGTACCCCGCTACAGAAGAATACAACGATGCTGTTGCAATGACTGAGCAAAGACGAATCGCAATTCAAACGACACTGGTTCAATGGAAGGATGAGGCCGAATATCTGCGGAAACAACGCATAGAGGAGGAAATGGCAGCGCAGAAGCAACGCGAGTACATGAAGATTGAGCGCATTGCGACTCGCGCAGGCCAAATCTACAGCTTGACGAACAATTTTGCTTTATGGAGAATCCATGCCGTGGAGGAATCTGAGCGCATCGGTCTCGCTCGTCGGCATCTCATGCGCAAGCGCTATTTCGACCGCTGGACACAGCTCACTATCAGCTACCATAAGCTATCGCAACAGTTCATTCAGACCATCAACTTTGAGCGGTGGGCTGAAGCGGCAGACTATCTCTCGCGAACCGATTACAAGACGGAACAGCTTAGCTCTAGGAGAGTTGTCAAGTTGACTCTTCGTGACTGGAAGCGCGAAGGTCGCGAGTTATTGGCAGAACGCACCCGGGATGTCCTGGTATCAGAAAGAATAATCAAGGCATGGGAGCAGGCTACCGAAACCTCTCTGCAGCGTCAAAAGGAACTGGAGAAGCTATCAGACCTTGCCATCACCCGGAATGCATTTGGCTCATGGCAGGAGTGGTCTTTCGATAAAGACCAACAGTGGGAACATGGTGCCTGCGAAGCAGCTGTTTCACATGCTGGAAATGTCTTTGAAGTCTGGAAAGGTTTCTACTCTGAAGCCGAACTTGAGCTTAAGTACGAAAAAGTCTTGTCCGAGAACTGCCTTCGGCAATGGAATTTGCAAGGCAAGACCATGTGGCTTCAAGCCAAATTCAATCAGAAACTGTGTAATACTGCGTTTCGTGATTGGTTGCTACTGCAGCGCATGGAGGAGTTTTGTAGACAGCGCGAAGAGAAGCAAAGGCAGCAGATATTTAGCTCATGGTTTGAGACTAGCTCCCTGCAGCGAGACATGGACACAGAAGAGTATTCCATTGAGGTTGCTCGGCAGATCAGTTCTCATCGCGTCGAGAAACATATTCAAAGATGGAACTCCGCTGCTGCCAAGTTGGCGCGATCTGACTATCGGACCGAACGGAAAGAGGCTACCAGCTCAGTTGCCAATTGTTTGGAAATTTGGAAGGAGGCCGGAGATCTTCAGCCGGCTATGGCTCGGTGGTCCAAGAGAGGCGAGTTCTTTCTTCTGGCTAATCGCCATTTGGTGCCTTGGATATCACGTTCACGTGAGATTCGAAAGAAGCGCCTTGCAGCAGCATTCACCCAGGGCCGTGCAACTCAGAAGGAACGTCTTGTGCATCAATGTTGGGGTCTCTGGGAAGATTCTTTGGCTTTGAGTGAGCAAAAAGACCGTCGTTTGGAAATGGCTCATCGGAAACATGACCGACATAACTTGGCCGCTATTCTACGGGACTGGAAGGCTGATTGTGCGGATCTGGACTACATGGATCAAACCACTGAGATCGAATCTGAAGAGCGGCGTTTGGAGTCAGTGCTTGTAACGTGGTTAGAGCATGCAAACATGGTCGTTACTTCAGATAACGTGGCTTGGGATCTTTCTGCTGATCAGGTCGCAAACGAGGCTTGGAAGCAATGGCGTATGGCTACAATGACTGTCGACTTCAAAGAGTCCAATGCATCGAGTCTTGGGCAGCAACGTATAATAGCTCTGAGAGACAAACTCTTTACCACATGGGTGGAAACTAACAATGCCATACGAAGCCCTGACGTCGAAGTTCTTCCAGAACCGCCAGTTTGGTCGCGCACACCAGCAGCCAAGGTAGCTGTCAACTTCAGTAATCTTGCGCGGATGAGCACCATGTCCCAGCCAAGCATCTTCACCAACCACAAGTCTAACAGCGACTTCACTGATCTTATGGCGAACACTCCAAGTCGTCCCGCTAGTCTTGCTCGGTCTCTAGCTGCTCTTTCTTCAACTCCAAAGATTGCACTATCCACTCCAAAAGAACGCGAGTTGCGTGCCGTTTATGACGGTCGAAACCAATTTGGTCAACCATCGACGCCTGCCCGGAATCCTCTTAGTCAGTCGGCTGGGCCGTCTCTTGGTCCCGGAGCTCAGCGGTCTTTGAGACTTGCCTTGTTCCAGTCTCAGAGAAAGACTAGACCTCTCAGTGATCTTGACGAAGAGTCTACTATGCTCGACGAGGAGCTGTGAGTGTGTGGACTTGTTATAGTCTCTTGTTTTTGTATACCCCATCTTGTTCCTGTATGGTCTTGTTTAGGTTGGCGTTCTTTCATCTTGTTTCATCGGCGTTTGTCGGATCCTGTATCGGAGATACGGGTTGTATGTTCTTTTTTTTGGCTTTTTTCGGCGTTGTATAGCGTTTGTTTTTTTATCTTATGATGCATTTTTGGGTTTAGTTTATCTTGGTTGGGCTTTGGGAGGTGTTTTGGGGTTTTGCTATTCAAATATTCGGTCATGCATGTGATGATGATGTATCACGGGCGGTAGAGTCCTCAATAAAATTGACGCTCATGAATTATATCTATATCTTCTAGGTTCTCATAGGCATTTTGTGTGTTTCTTTAGATGTTTTGATTGTATATGCGCATCCATACATGCATATGTATGGTGCTCTCGACTCGTCAATGTATGTGATGTATGTATGTAAATACATGCATGCAGGGAGACGGCCCGTCAATGGTTCCTGACAAACTCGCTTGCCCTTTGACAGAAACTGTCTCGACGCCTGCCCCGCTATTTGCAATGCTACATGTCCCCTGTAGTTATTGCAAATGCGTCTGTAACCGTTTAGAAGCAACCACCTTTCAGTGAGAGTTAGCTTGTTGACGGATCGTCTAAGGCCTGCGTCAATGCTTACTTAACTGCGCTAGGCCAACGATGATGTCAGGTACCGACGTCTCATATGCGTGCATGAATACAAGTTGCGCCACTATTCGCATTCTTTTTGTCGGTTCAATTCTGTCTTTGCTTAAGATAATACATTTTCTTGATTCTTAATTGATTGATTATACGGTTCGGGTCTCTTTGCAATCATCAGCATGAGGATCATCCTACCCGGAAAGCCTAATGCCAGCTTATTAGCAGTGGACAGCGCAACCTGGAGTTCGCGCAGTATAACTGTATGATGGATAATGAAGCCTAGACTTGATCGCGTAGTGATATACTAACACATCCTCCGACTTTCTCAGGCATATATCACGGGAAATGCAATTGCTATTCTCTCGGATGAACAAACCATCCTTCAAACAATATACGACGTTGACGAATCAAAGCTCTGCGCAATCGCCATAAATGAAGCCACTGGCCGCATTGCAGCATGTACTGACTCGACTGTACGCATATACGCCCCAGACAGCAACGTAGCTTGGATTTCGCCGCATTGGACTTTAGAATCTACAATACTGTTAGAAGCGACATCACCCTCCACGGTTTTATCATGGGGTGCTTCAAACGAACTCCTAGTCGGCTCCAGTTCTCTCTGGCTGTATAGCACAGATTCCGAAATCCGATTACTCTGGAAAACCGACCTTCCAAATCCCATACATATGGCTAGTATATCTCACGATTCCACGTACATTGCTACCGCCAGTCCACACGACAAGCTTCTCAAAATATGGCAGCGCATATCGTTTGCCTCCCAGGAAACACGATTCAGCTTCACGTATGCCGCTCACCCTGCACCTATCACCGGCTTCCAATGGCGAAAGCCCTCACACCCGGACCAAACAATGAAGGCGGTTCTGTTCACTTTTTGCGCCGATCAGCACTTGAGAGTGTGGATTTCATGTGACGAAGCTAAGCACCAGCTCCTGAAGTGGGGATCTGTCAACCTTGAAACAGCTGTTGATGATGTAGCAACTACCGAGCATTCTCTGGCCAAGAGACGGTATGCATTCTTGATTGGTGGGCGTGACCTTCGAGCTGGAGTTGAACATGAGATTGCTAGAGGTGGACCAGATAATGCGCCGACAACCGAGCTACGTCATCTAATAAAATTAGCAAACGAGAGTACCGAGTTGCTGGTGGTTTTCAATGGGGAAGGCTCGATGAAGGTATGGGGATTTGAAGATATCAAGTACCAAACTCGTGGAGAGAGACCGGTTTTCGAGGCGTCATCTATACACTCGTCTTCTCTCGTTTTCCCTGTTCTCAGAGGTGATAGCTATCTGCGTATTCGAAGTTTTGTAGATGTTGCGTCGGGACAGTTGCGACTTCTCTTCCACTACCTTGATCGTCGGATAGACGTTTTCTCTGCGCCATTGTCAGTGTTTGTCCGGCCTGGTATGGATACTCCGTCGCAGAGTCGTCTTGAGGCTGTTGGCTCTTGGGATGGACATACCATGCCGATCAAGAAAATTGTAAGAAATTACAGTGGGCGCGCCGTTGTGTCTCGGTCTGCTGAGGGTGAGTGTTTCGTATGGCGTCACCGTGGCCATGGTAACCTACTTGTACGATCCTCCGTTATTCAATATGGTGGACATATCCGCAGAATATGTCCTATACGATGCGGACGGTTTGTAGTGTTATTGAGAAAGGATGAGATTACACTCTGGGATTGTCGGCAAGTCAAAGCACGGCTCCTTAGCCGGCTAGATAGTGGATTGGATGGTAAAACACCATTATGCTTGGTCAATCTTCCCCGACGAAACCTTCAAAACGATAGAGTCGCCCATTTGGCTACAGTCACTGAAGATGCCCGTGGGAAGGTATGGGAGATCTCCCTACCTGACTATCACACTCCAGGTGCGCCACAAGAAGGTAGTGTCACTGAGTTTTGTACATTTGAACTTCCTGGCGTAGAAGACCTTTCATATGTGCTACCTGTTGATCCTGCCGGAGAGACCCCTATCAGGAACGACTTCCATGATTCCTTTTCCCGGGACGTTGCCATTTCATATACAAAGACCGGAAAGGTTTGTTTCTGGACTGCTAAAGTTCATTCTTCGAAACAAGCCATTCACTGGTTGGAAACAGCTTCGTGTGAAACTGGAATCAATGATCCTGCTTTGGTGAGCGGTAGCTCATTGAAGAGGGCAGCGTTAGCGAACAGTTCTCGCTCGCAATTGACAATTTGGGATATTCGAACTGGGAGGTTGGAGTACGATGTTAAAATCGAGGAGCCAGATACAATCCGAGATCTAGATTGGACTTCGACTCCAGACAAGCAGTCCATTTTGTCCGTAGGCTATCAGAACCGCGTGGTACTTTTATCACAAAGTCGGTTTGACTATCTCAATAAGGGACCAGCTTGGGCACCAATTCGGGAAATTTCCTTGGAAGATGTCACGTCATATTCCGTTGGCGATTCTACATGGCTGGGCGATGGAAGTCTTGTTGTTGGAGCAGGACATCAATTGTTTGTGTATGACCGCCAAGTAGAGTTTTCTGAATCGCGAGTCAACGAATTGAAACTACCTTCGAGAACTTCCAGCACATGGGATATGTTCGATGTAGTTCAACGTCTAAATGGCCCATTGCCGGTCTTCCATCCTCAGTTCCTCAGTCAATGTATTCTTACCGGCAAGACAGCTATAGTGCAGCAGATTCTAGTAGAGCTGAACAAAACATTGAAATATCATGTTGAGGGTGAGGTAGTCAATGATTATCTTGGCATCGATATATCCAAATTTTACTTACCCATGGTAAAGAGATCTTTGAGTTTTGGACTTTGTAGCTTCATACTAACTTCTTTCTTTTAGAGTCTTGAAACTACGCGCACAAAGACAAAAACGAGCGACATAGGCTTCTCTCACGGGTCTTACGATGACCATGATGAGGTCTTTTCTCAAGAAATGGCGACCGCAATTAACGAGAAGTTGACAACTGTCCGTCTTCATCAACTATCAGGCCATGAGCAAATACAACTAGCTGATATTGTCGAATGTTGCGGTATTGTCGAAAAGCAGCGCCGCTCTCTCGATGAGAATGGCGCACGCTTCCTGTTGTTCTTCAGACAGCATGTGCTTCGCAAGGGACGCATGCTGGAGATACAAATGTCATGGAGAGAGATTAACTGGGCATTCCATTCTTCTAGCCAGGATATTCTCGGCGATTTTGTCGATCGACAGTATCATGGAAAGATGGTGTGGGATGATGCTCGAGAGACTGGTATATTCATGTGGCTAAGCGATATATCAGCGGTGGTAAGTGTACTTATCAAAGACTGTCTTTCGCGCAACTAACTCATGTCAACAGAAACGCCGATTTGAACAAATTGCACGCAATGAGTATACCAAGGACGATGACAAAAACCCCGTCGATTGCAGTATCTTTTATCTTGCCCTCAGACGGAAGAACATATTACAGGGACTTTGGAGGGTATCGAATGGCCACAAGGAGCAGGCAGCTACACAGCGCATTCTCTTGAACAACTTTGATGATCCTAAATGGAGAACAGTTGCGCTCAAGAATGCGTATGCACTACTTAGCAAACGTCGTTTCCGTAAGTGTAATTGTGTAACGGCTGTTCCTTTCATTATTACTAACTCAGACTATCAAGGTTATGCCGCTGCTTGGTTCCTACTTGGTGACTCTTTGCAAGAAGCAGTTAACGTGTGTCTCAGACAACTTAAAGACCTACAACTTGCTATTGCCATTGCACGTGTTCATGGCGGCGATGATAGCGCCGTGTTCCGCAAGCTTTTGGAAGAACAAGTACTTCCTCTTGCTGCTGAAGACGGGAATCGCTGGTTGGCATCATGGGCATTCTGGATGCTTGGACGTAAGGATATGGCTGTCAGAGCATTTATTGTAAGTTATCAGACATTATTTAGACATTTCGGTAGTCTAATACTAATGTAAACATCTAGTCACCCGTCTATTGTCTTTTAGAGACACCGCTATCTCCAGACTACAAGTCCAAGACATTCCTCGCTGACGATCCTTCGCTCATTGTCTTGTATAACCAGTTGCGACAATCGACTTTACAGACGCTCCGTGGGATGGCTAAGATCACACCTCAGGCCGAGTGGCAGTTTGTTCACCACAGCGCAAACCTGTATAGCCGCATGGGATGCGACCTCTTGGCATTAGATCTTGTCCGCAACTGGGAGTTCTCGAAGGTATCGACACAAAACATGGGCGGTGGCTTTGGTGGTGATATCAATCCTCTTCAATTGCTTAGACAGCGTAGAGGATCACATGTGGTGAACGATATCGCAGACCCCATGAATCTACTGAATCTTTCAGGTACCGACGGTCGGAGGACGGATCAACCAAAGTCTGCGCTCAGTGGGTTCGATATGCCGACAGGCAGAAATGAAACACCTAAAGCAAAGCCCCCGCCAACGCAGTTCCATGAACCAGACGCCAATTCGTTGTTGGATAGCTTTGGGTTCTAGTTTTACTGTGCATTGAATAGACCGCCTCCTGTAGTATACATAGATTCGTATGTTAAGTCAAGCTAAAAGCCGATGACTCCATAAGGGCATGTGTGTATATATGACGCAATTGATAACCCGGATGTTGTGGTAGTATTATCTGTGATGTTATCGCTTCACGGATTGGTATCCTTGTTTGAATATTATGTCAATTCTGCACATTAACGTCTTGATAATGCCTTTTGACTGCATTTTTGGCGAGTTTTTATCCAAGTTCGGCTATAATAGGCGGCAATGTAGTAGGGTTACCGGTTCCAGGCCATACAAAGAATCCAATTCGGCCCCTAATTAATCAGCAACAGGCTTTAAGCTCCCCTGTAGGATGCTGCTTGTGCTCTTGGGACCGTCTGATCGTTGCCATATTATTTACCGGTTTAGTGACTTGCGTCTGATTATAGTCCAACTTCGGATCCCAAGATAGGAAGGCTTGATAACTGTATGCGACTTCTTGTAGATATTGATGATATACAAAAACCACGTTCTTTTTCCTTTTTTGATTTCGCAGATACTCAATGGTTTATACAGATATATCTTCTGTCTGTTAAGGGACGGTGAATTTCTCACTTTAATTCAATCCAATCCACATAGATCCAGGTCGGCATTTCGTCAATCCCATTTATCGCGATTACATCATTCCGCGCGTATGCATATTTTCTATTGATTTTGCGATTGGCCGCACATTCATACAACGCCTGCGAGGCTTGTACATATAGTCATTTTCCGCGCCGTTTATCACCATGTCTACTGACTTGCGACACGTCGAACCGCGGCCTTTGCGGTCGCGAAGACGGGTGATAGAGGGCGATAGTTTTACTTTTAGAGGGCTGGCGGTGGGATTGTTGGTGGGCTTGGTTGTGTGTTTTTCGAATATGTACTTTGGTCTGCAGACTGGTTGGTGAGTTTCTTGTTGAGCTTCTGTGGGTTTTGAGCTGACATGTTGGTTTAGGGTGAGTCCTATGACTTTGCCGTCTAGTTTGATGGGATTTGGTATCTTCAAGTTACTTGCGCCGCATTTAAGATTTCCGTTTACACCGGTTGAAAATGTTTTGGTGCAGACTGTCGCTGGGAGTATGGCTCTCATGCCGTTGGGGTGTGGCTTTGTTGGCGTGATACCCGCTATGAACTTCTTACTCTCAGAAGAAGAACAAGGCCCTCTTGATCTTGGACTTGGGAAGTTGATTATTTGGAGTTTGGGATTGTGTTATTTTGGAGTCTTATTTGCAGTTCCCTTGTGAGTATTTTCATGGCCCTCTTCAAAAACGTGGACTAACCGAAATCAAAAGACGGCAACAAGTAATTATTCGCGAAAAACTCAGGTTTCCAAGTGGATTCAGTACTGCCGTTCTTATCGGAATTCTTCATGGTAAACCTGCACCGAAAGAATCCAAGGATGGCTCGGGTGATTTAATGTCCTCAGATGGGTTTGCCAGCTTGGTCCCCTATGAAGATGAGGAGGAAGAGGAAGATGTTACAGATGTGAACGAGCCTGAACAACATGACCTACCTGAGTGGGCTTCAAGCATGCGTCTTCTTTTAGCTTGTTTTGCCATTTCTGGAGCATTCACGTTGGCCACTTACTTTGTTCCATGGTTGCGTAGTATTCCAATCTTTGGGGCTACAGCTGCTTCTGAATGGTTATGGACTTTGAATCCAAGTCTAGCCTATGTTGGTCAGGGAGTCATTATGGGCCCGGAGACATCTCTACACATGCTGCTTGGAGCTGTAGTCGGTTGGGCTATTTTGTCACCAATGGCAAAACACCAAGGATGGGCCCCTGGGCCAGTGTCCGACTGGCAGAATGGAAGCAAAGGATGGATTGTTTGGATCTCTCTAGCCATTATGCTGACTGATGCACTCATCAGTTTAGGGCACATTGGGGCGAAGACAGCTATCGGTTCTGGTGGAAGACGCTACGATAAGTTGGTGGCGTTTTTGTTGGCCAAGATTCAACGAAGCATTTGGGGCTCTGATGCCATCATTGGTGTCGGCGAGCAGGAGTCTGAACCTCTCCTTGGTGGCAACGCTGACTCGGGTAGATCTGGAAAGGGAGCCGAAGATGCCCCACCAGAACAACATATTAGTCGTGAAATCATCTGGGGAG
This sequence comes from Huntiella savannae, assembly GCA_001483325.1. Taxonomy (NCBI): domain Eukaryota; kingdom Fungi; phylum Ascomycota; class Sordariomycetes; order Microascales; family Ceratocystidaceae; genus Huntiella; species Huntiella savannae. The sequence continues at coordinate 132,424 of LCZG01000026.1, read as the reverse complement.
GACTCGCTGCGTCTGTGGTGCTATGTGTCATCACCACTCACATTGTCTTCGGCGACTTTGTGCCTCTAGGATCTATTGCTTTGGCCGTGTTTGTAGCTCTAATCTTGAGCGTTATGGGTGTTCGGGCTCTTGGAGAAACCGACCTCAACCCTGTCTCCGGAATCAGCAAACTCTCGCAACTCTTGTTTGCATTCATCATTCCCAGCTCCAACAAGGCGGTAGTTTTGATCAACCTGGTTGCCGGCGCTATATCGGAGGCCGGGGCTTTGCAAGCCGGAGAGCTCATGCAGGATTTGAAAACTGGCCATCTTCTTGGTGCTGCTCCTAATGCCCAATTCTACGGCCAAGTTATTGGTGCCACGGTAGGGGCTGTCACCAGTGCTGTGATTTACAAGCTATACGCCTCAGTTTACCCTATTCCGGGCGATCTTCTCGAGGTTCCTACCTCTTACGTCTGGATTTTCACGGCACGCCTGGTGACCGGTCAAGGTCTACCTCCGATGGCCCGCGAGTGGGCTATGGGGAGCGCAGTACTGTTTTCAGTAACAACTGTTGCTCGTATCCGCTTTACTGACAAGACCTGGCGACAGTACATTCCCGGTGGCATTGCTGTTGCCATTGGCATGTACAATGTTCCGTCTTTCACGTTGGCCCGTACGATTGGTGGCGTTTTTAGTTGGTACTGGGTGAGCTACATGGGCCGTTCTAGTACCCCTCTCATCATTTTGGCGTCTGGATTTATCCTCGGTGAAGGATTCCTAAGTATTGTGAATCTGATTCTTCAAAGCATGCAGGTTTCACGGTTTTAGAGGAAGTTTATTTCATTTTTAGGTTGTACTAGAGTATTTGTTTCTTTTTGTCATCAACTAATCACCATACACTCTTACAAGAGTCCTATATGTGACCTGTTCTACAATTTTATCGTGACACTTGTGTACCGCGACCCGGCAAACTATGCCTTTACCGCAAGTTCCAAGCCTGCTTGTATTCCTTGCCCTCGTCGATCTTCCAGGTGACGTCAACAACAATGGATCTCGGGTCATCCTTGGGAATCGACCACTTAATGTTACCCTTAATCTTCTGGCCAGCCTTAAGAGTAGGCTGCGGGTTCTCAGGGTCAATGAGCATAAGAGCTTGCTTCCAGTGGGTCTCTTGGCCCAGAGGACCGGTAGTGAAGGCAATCTTGCCCGAAGCCTCATCGTGCCACTTGGTAGGCAACAGCTTGTCTTCAGGGACGGTCTCGGTCCGGGAGGTAAAGAAGATATCAAACCAGACGAGGAAACCGTGCAGGTTGTCAGTGTCCTTCTCAATGGTGGACTCATAGGCAGATTCAAAGACGAGATCAGCCTCAGTGGTATCGTGGAGTTCCAGACGACGGAACATGTGTTGGGAACCGGCGAGGGAGTATGGACGCATGTGTTCTACACGAGCCTCCTTCATGGCCTTTTGCTTCATGGCGCTCATGTCAAAACCGTACACGTCATCCCAGAAGTTGACAAACTCGTTCATGTACTCGGTGTCAGACACAGGAGCAATGACAAGCGTGGAAACGCTGGGGACTAACAGGCCACCGGGGGCAAGGTACTTGTCACGAGCCCAGAGGACACTTTGAAGCATGGCTTCGTAGAGAAGGGCATACCCCATCCACTCGCTGATGATGATGTCAACCTTGGGAACGGGGAGGGTGACCTCCTCGATACGGCCGGAGACACAGGTGATGATGTTGTGGAGACCGTTGTTGAAGATGTTCTCACGGGCTTTGTTGATGATGGCGGAGTTGTCAACGGCAATGACCTGCTTGGCACCAGCTTTGGCACAGAACATACTGAGGATACCGGTACCACAGCCAATGTCAAGAACGATCTTGTCCTTGAAGATCTGCTTGTTGGAGTAGACAAAGTCACGGTAGGCGTCGGTACGGACGGTATCCTTGAGCATGGTCTCGTGAATGTCTAGGTTACATTAGCGGGTGGACGAGAAAATCAGGAAACGGACAACATACCATAGCCAGCATACGACTCAAAGTAGCTGTTATCAATCGACTCCGGAATGCCAGTAGTGGGGTTCACATCATCCTTCTTCTTCCCATCAATCGCCGCAGCGGCAGCAGCATCATCACCCCATCTCTTATCCAGAGTCTCGGAAACAGTCGATCTGAAGTTGGCAAACTGCTCCGCCAGTCTCTGCAGCTGCTCCTCGAGCTCCGCGTTCTTCTTGATAAGAGCAGCGGCGTCAACGGAGGAAGCCTTGGCTTCGATCTGGGCAGAGTCGTCTTCGTCAAGGACCTCGTCGAGGAGGATGATGAGGCCGTCGTTCTCGAGGACGGGCTTCAAGAGGGCGTCGTCTTGAAGTTGGGCGGTGGTGATGTCGGTGACGGGCTTGCCATCCTTGACCAATTGGCGAACTGTACTAAAGTTAGTAGCTGCAATGTATGTATAACTCATGAATAGCACCTACCAAGGTTCACCAGCTTAACAGCGCCATGAAAGTCCAACCCCAAGCGTCTCCGCTCCGCCAAAAAATCAAAGTTATGCGTCTTCAAATCATGAGCAAACATAGTCTTCGCATCGCCAAAGGTCTTTTCTTCAAAGAACGACTTAACGGGGATACCATCTTCGTAGTCGGGCTCTACATCTTGCCAGCCCTCTTCATCAGTAGTGCTACCACTGCTCTGCGAGGAAACATCCTCTTTTTGAAGCTTTTGTTCTGCAATAGCCGACATTTTTGTGGTTAATTTAAACTGCGTTAAATCGATCGGGACCAATATCAAAAGAAACAGTCACGTGCAAAAAACGAATCTCTTAATATCCTGGACTCAAATTTGTGGATCTAATCACCTGCCAAAAAAAACAGCAACCCGACTTTTGTTTGAGTTTTCTTCCGTTTTGGCGGAGTCATTCCTTGTGTAACACCTGATGAATTTGATCTTACCGCATGGGGTTGGATGCTCTTCCTTCTTCCTAAATAGGGTAAAGTGCCGTTCGTTAGTGAGCAGCTGTTGCGCTTAATCGGCAGTCGCATAAACGCCACAGTACACTTTATTGAAACTTCATCTATTTTCTATGACCAGACAGACAAATTGTAGTTTCATAGACATACGTAGTAAAGATATATATATACGGTGGCTATTCTAATGGTATAGCTTTCAGAATCAATCTTCTTCATCGTCATCTTCGTCTTCGTCCTCATTTTCAGCGTCCGAGACATCCCCACCAAGATCTTTGAGTTGTTTCTATAAACTAGTTAGATCACGTTGATTGAACGACTTGTGTCACCGATAATTGCACATACCTTGTACTTAGCCAACCGCTCTTCAACATCAGCAAAAAGCATTAGCGAATCTTCAAGCTCCGTTTGGATCTCAGCCTTCGAGGCTGCCAGGTCCTTCTGTTGAAGCGTAGCCTAGATGAAACTATTAGCACAATATCCAAACCGGACGGAAGTTAGTGTTTTGTTATACCTCTTCCAACTTTTTCGTCATTTCCACCAATGATTTCTTCGCGGCTTCAGCTTCTTCCTTGGCCTTGGCCAGGCCAGCAGCTTGTTCCTCAACAAGCTTTGATGTGGAGTCGGATTTTTCAGAGTTGGTACGAGCCTGGTCGAGTTCTGATTTAAGGGTAGAGATTTCTGACATGGCCTCAGCCAAAGCTTCCGTTTTCTTATCCAATAGCTCCTGGGAGGAAGTAGCATCCGCCTGTGACTTGGCAAAGTCTTCCTCAATCACTTTAGCTGCCCTCTTCTGTTCTTCTATCTCGGCGCGAGCGACATCGAGTTCTCTCTTGACTGAGGCTATCTCAGAAACAATAGACTCTTTTTCATTCGATCGTTCAGAAACTTCAGTTTGTGCCTTTTTGAGTTCAACAGTGGTTTCGTCAAGCTTGCCCTGCAACTCGGAGACCAGTAGTTGGAGACTTTCAGCCTTTTCGGAGTCCTCGTTCAGTGTCAGAAGTTTTACTTCTTGAACCCGAACAGTTTCTTCTGCTTCATCGGCCCTGTTCGACTGCTGACGCAACAATTCAGTCAAACGCTCCTTTTCAGTCGCAAGATCTTGAGTATATCTGGCCTGCAATTGCTTTATCTCCTGGGCGTGACCTTGCTGCATCTGTATTTTTTGTTAGTTGATATGTGTCAGGGTTTAATTTGGTGCTAGGGTAGAGTGTACCTTCAGAATGTCAGCTTCAAACCGTCCACGGGCGGCATTCAACTCGGCTGTCAACGCATCTAAGCGCTTCTTTGCTCGGTCGGATTCATACGTAGCTTCGGATGAAACCTTCTCCAGTTGCTGTTGCAGCTTAGAGATTGTAGCTTGTGCCTGCCTATATACCCCGCCAATAGTTAGCCAGACGTATTTCACTATAATACTACAAAGATAAGACATACCCATTTTCTGTAGCTCGTTGTCTCTCGAGTTCCTCCATCTTTCTCCTCGCACCAGCCAGTTGGGTTTCTACTTCAGATGCCGCAACACGGGACTTGAGATCGTAATCACGCTGTATTTGCGCCACCTTCTGCTTTTCTGCCTCAAGCTCAGACTGATACTGTTGGATTGCTTTTTTGACTCCAAGCTCATGTTGTCTTTGCAATGCCTCGTTAACCGATCTCATGCGCGTTATCTCAACAGATGATGTATCACGAGATCGGCGGTGTTCGGCTTGTTCTTTTTGTAAAGCGCTTTCCATGCTCGTCAGCTTATCCCGCGATTCTTCTAAAAGCTTGACCTTTTCAGAAACCTCTTCGCGCAACGAATCTACAAGTTCCCGTGATATTCCCTTTTGTATCCCATTTGAAATGACTGACACCTCAAGATTAGGATCTCTTTCTAGGGCACGTGAAATTCTGCTATATGTGTCTTTGAAAAACTCAACGAATGACCGATCAAAAAACACATCAGGGAGTAGCCCAGACGATGGGTCAAGCTTTTGGGGGATCACTTCATAATCCCGCATCAGCGGATGGGCGCGTAAACGTGCCAACCGGTCGGAAAACTTTTCTTGTCCCATGCGCGAAAGAAGAAGAGCATGGAGATCTGGTCGAGGAATCGGCGAGTCTTTTGTAGAGAATTCATAGATCACTCCCAATAACATAGCACATAAGCCTTGTACGATTTCATCAACTCCTCTGGGTTGAACCACAGCCTGTATCAAGCCTTGTACGTTGCTACCTTCGATAAGGAAATCATTAACACCGTCTAGATCCTCATACAGCCATGCAATCAGAAGCATTAGATACGCCGTCAAGTGGCGTGGCTCATCTGACCGATGCAATCCCGAAATCAAATGAGCTGTGACTGTCTGGATGGCAGTCACTACTTCCTCGCCATATTCTGCCTCTCCCTCGGTGAGTTCCATGGCCTGTGACTTGGCCTCCGGGTTGTTGTAGAGTAGATGGAACGTGATTGTAGCAGCAAACCACAACCTATATGGGTCAGACGCAGCCACGTCAGAAGGGACCGAATTCAGTATTACTGAAACGACGTTTGCCGTTTCGTCATGGTCGGCCTTATGGCCATGTATGGCCCGGCCTAAGAAATGGGACCGGATTTGGGGGTGGGCGTAAAAGTACGCCTTTAGACACTCGCAGGCTGCGAACCTCAGGTCAAAGTCTTGGAGCGATGATTGTCCTAGTGTTAAATTTAACAACCCATCAATCACATAAACAATAGGCCACTGAGGCGGAGGAGCACCTTCTGGGGCAGGCGATGGAGGGAAAGGACTCGGAACTGTGAGCTGAGCGAACGCTTCTTGCAGAGTCGGGTTACCTCTGATAATGTCTGCACATGTGAACAAAGCCTGAACACGGGTTAGACATAAATACATTCTAGTGCATTATCTCATGTTTTCTTACCTCAGCTTTGATTTGGATTTCGGTGGTTGGAATGAATGCCAATTGGAGGGCACTGTTTAGTAGACCATGTTGACGAAAGGCGAGCTGGTTATGACCCGTTCCAGCAGCACCAGGGACTAAGAATAAACGGACAACAGCCAAAAGAGCGTAGAGGTTGCGGTTTTTTTGGGTGAGAGCCCAGCCAGCCAATTCCGATTCGGCATCAGTGGACGATGATGATTCCAGGAGTGCTGAAAGCTTAGATATGAAGCCCGATTCGCGGAAAAGGGTTTGGTTGGACGGGTTTTGACGTAGAAGATTGGTCATCAAAATCAAGCAGTCTTCGACAACTCGATCTCCATGTACGAGGCCGCCTTCCACGGTAATAATGTTGAATAGTCTTTCATATGCACTTTCAAACACCACTAGTTTCTGTAGGTCCGGTGACTTGGGGGTGAGGTATGTAAGAAGTGATATGGCTTCACTTCTCACTGCCTCTCGAGATTCATCCAACACGGCAACTAATCTCGATATTCCCAAGGGTGCGGTGAAGATACATTCTTCGGTTCTCTCGGGGCGTGCTGCCAAAATAGCTATCAATAGTTGCAAACTGTATAAACGAGCATAGAAATCAGACTCTTCGAGAAAATCGAGAAGCAATGTGATGTTTTCTTGTCGTTGTGTGAACTCGTCGGCTAACCATAATGCTACTTCATCAGATGCTTCAGGGCTGGACTCATTTGGGTTGAAAAGCATCAAGAGAGTTTCCAGAACAATCTTGACGGTATCAACATCCTCTCCATCTTTGCTCAAACTGCCAATAAGACTACGTAGGGCCCCTGATGCAACGGATGCCGGGAAATCTTTAGCAAAGCTGCGCAGTCCGAGAATAGCAGCACGACGATCTTCAAGAAGGGTGGCGGAGTTGAGACGGCCACTGAGAACGGTGATGGTCTCCCCAGCCGACTGCTTGGGAGGTGCAGTTGCGATAGAAGAGAACATTGTAGGTCGTTATATTTGTGTACGGTTGCCTCGGTCGCCTCGGTGGACGTGACGGTGTGAGTGCCAATGTTTACTGTGGTGTGGTGGCTTGTCGCGGGGGTCGTTGTATGGCTATGTGGGATTATATAGTTGTCCTTGTGCAAATGTCGGCAAAGGAGTCGCGGTTCGGAGGAGGGTAACAGTTCCCAAGAACTGGGTGAATTGTCGAGTAAAGTTCGTGAAGGCTTTTAGAGCCAATTAAAGAATTTCAAACAATGACTCGAGATTCGCTCGATAAGCATATACATATGTATGTATATGTTAAGCAAAGTGTCGTCACTGTTAATTTGTGGATAACACCCAATTGGCATGTGTAGCTCCGCCAATCTAGCCTCCGCTATATCAGCAGAAAGGACAAAAAGTAACAGACAGGGATATCGATCCTTCTCTGCATAGAACTCGCAAGTGGACGATATAACTTTGGGAATAAATCCCTTGACATGATTGTGAATCGACGTGTGTGTATTTATTTTCATATCAACACTATAATAGCTATACTGCTGCAAATGATTTTTGTTCCTGATTGGAAAACCCAGTAGCATGAGCCCAAACTGAGGACATGACGCTTTGTTTGATTCACACCTATTACATTCACGTTATATACAATGCAAATTACCAAAGAAGTCGGAGCTGACAGCTAGTTGCTCCACATAGTTAGTGCTACTAGCTATACATCGTAGGCTAAAGAAAGCCTGTTGCGACCTACTGCACTCACTAAAACAGATTTTTAATGGCCAAAATGCATGACCCTTGTCTTTCCCGTTTTGAAAACGTGGGTTTGTAAATTTCCTTTTTCTGAAAAAAGTTGGTTTGCGACACACTTTGGAATGCTAAATATTTCAACCAACGGCTTATCCTCCTTCTGGTTCATACACAAATTTTCATTTACCGCATCGCATCTCGATAACTTCAATCGCACATGAATATCGACTTAGTCGTTTGTGCAACTACCATTTTTCACCGCGCTTTGTTGCGTGTTCTTCACTTTGCCTTTTAATCAGGCAGCTTACAGTCTCGATTACTTGACCATTTTCCAGTCGCGTCATAAAATCATTTCAAGATGGGTATTCCCGCTGCTTTCAGATGGCTCTCCAACAAATATCCGAAGATTATTTCTCCGGTCGTTGAGGAGCAGCCTCTGAAAATGGAGGATGGCTCCGTTATTCCAATCAATATGGCTGCCAAAAACCCAAATGGCGAAGAGCTTGACAATCTCTACCTTGACATGAACGGTATCGTTCATCCGTGTTCGCATCCCGAGGATCGCCCTGCGCCTGCAGATGAGGAAGAGATGATGTTGGAGGTTTTTAGATACACTGACCGTGTGCTTAATATGGTACGCCCTCGCAAGATCCTTATGATTGCCGTCGGTAAGTTTTATTGTTCACCCTGAGCGTTTGTAGAACTACTTACTAACAAAGCTGGTTATAGATGGTGTTGCACCTCGTGCCAAAATGAACCAACAACGTTCAAGACGATTCCGCGCTGCGCAAGAAGCCAAAGAAAAGGCCCTCGAAAAAGAAGCACTCCTTCAGTCAGTTCAAAAGGAAACCGGCTCTATACCTTCGACTGAGGAGGAAGTTGTTCGCAAGGTTTTCGACTCCAACTCTATCACTCCCGGAACACCTTTCATGGATATCCTCGCGTCCAGTCTCCGCTACTGGTGTGCCTACAAGCTCAACACTGATGAAGGTTGGGCCAACCTCAAGATTATCATTTCTGATGCCACTGTTCCTGGAGAAGGAGAGCACAAGATCATGGACTTCATTCGCTCCCAGAGAGCGTCGCCACAACATGACCCTAACACCCGTCATGTGATTTATGGTCTGGACGCTGATCTCATCATGTTGGGTCTAGCCACTCATGAGCCACATTTCCGTGTTCTGCGTGAGGATGTCTTTTACCAAGACGCTAAATCCAGAATGTGTCGTCTCTGTGGCCAAAAGGGACATGAGCCCCGCAACTGCCGCGGAGCTGCCAAGGAGTTGGAGGCAGCTAAGGCACTTGCCGAGGAAGAAGGCGCCAAGGGTGGTCCCCCAGAGCCGATTCTGAAGCCTTTCATCTGGTTACATGTCTCTGTGTTACGCGAATACCTTGGTGTCGAACTTCACGTGCCACAGTTGCCATTCAAGTTTGACATTGAGCGCGCCATTGATGACTGGATCTTCCTGTGCTGTTTCGTCGGTAACGATTTCCTTCCTCATTTGCCTGCGCTTGAAATTCGTGAAAACGGTATCGACACGCTCACTTCATTGTGGCGTGATAACCTTCCAGTAATGGGTGGTTACATCACCAAAGATGGGCAACTGGACCTGGAGAAGGCCCAGATCATCATGGATGGCCTTGCCAAACAAGAAGACTCTATCTTCAAGAAGCGCAAGGAGCAAGAGGATCGCCGTGAGGCAAACAACAAACGTCGGAAACTCGAGCAGGAGGCTCGTAACAACCGCGGTGCTGACAAGGGTCGTCAGAACCATGTTAACTCCATCCCCAATGCTGGCGCACTGTTTGAGATTGCCGACAAAACGATTGATCAAATGCCTCTTCGCATGCCTGCTGTTGATGCCAGCACCGCCAACAAGAGTGCAGCGAGCATTCTGAAAGCCAAGATGCAAGGACAGCAGACTGAAGCTCCTGCCGTCGCCGAATCGACTGGTGCAGAAGCTTCAACGTCTGTCGTTGCCGGTAACAAGCGTAAGGCCGATGTCATGGACGAAGAGCCGGCAACTGTTGTCAAGCCTGATGAATCGAGTGATACTGTTCGTATGTGGGAGGAGGGGTATGCCGATCGGTATTATGAGCAGAAGTTCCACGTGGATCCCAAGGATATCAAGTTCCGTCAAAGTGTGGCCGGAAGCTACATGGAAGGACTTGCTTGGGTTCTTCTATACTACTTCCAGGGGTGCCCCTCTTGGGAGTGGTATTACCCGTATCACTACGCCCCTTTTGCTCAAGACTTCACGGAAATTTCCAAGATGGAGATTACATTCACCAAAGGACGCACGGCCAAACCCTTTGAACAGCTAATGAGTGTTCTGCCTGCTGCTTCGCGGCACGCTCTCCCGGAAGTTTTCCATGACCTCATGCTTCGTGAAGATAGTGATATCATTGATTTCTACCCTGAGGAGTTTGAGATTGATCTCAACGGTAAAAAGATGGCTTGGCAGGGTGTGGCTTTGCTTCCCTTCATCGATATGCCGCGTCTGTTAACAGCGGTCCAGGCACGGTATCCCCTGTTGAGTGAAGCGGATACGCTTCGCAATGAGCGTGGTCGTGAGGTTTTGATTTTATGTGACAAGAACCAAAGCGGCATTTATGATGATATCAATGCCAACTTTTATTCCAAAAAGAAGAAGTCTTCCGAGGACAAGGACGTCTTTGAACTTGACCCTTCTAGAAGTGACGGACTCTCTGGAGAGGTTGAAAAGATCCCTGGGTATATGCCTCATGAGTCGCTCAAATATCCTCTTGATCGCAAGGGTATGCCCGACGTTGATTTTGATCAGTCTATTAGGTAACGTTTTCCGTGGCACTTGATGTGTAGTTTTATTTGTGTAACTAACTTGTATCCAGTGTGTACTATAATATGCCGAACACCGGCTTATCTCACAAGTCTATGCTCCTCCGTGGCGCCAAACTCCCAGTCCCTGCCTTGAATCGTCAAGATGTCGAGATGTTGAAGAACAAAATGGCCGGTGGTGGTGGACGTAACTACGGTAATGGGCCACAAAACCGTAACTACAACAACAATTACGGCAATAATCGCCACCACCAAGGCAACAATCACTATAACCAGGACGGTGGTCACGGAGGTGGTCGCGGAGGAGGCCGTGGTGGTCGCGGTGGCTATGGTGGCTACGGTGGTTATGGCGGTCGTGGTGGCCATGGTGGAAATGGTGGTCATGGTGGTTACAACAATCACCATCAGAACGGAGCTCCTGCGCAGGGGCACCCATACCCTCCTCCCCCGGGTCAAGGCAACTTCGGTCACGGGCTACCTCCCCCTCCTCCTTCTGCTCAGTCCTTCTATAACTCCGGTGGTCGCGGTGGCGGCAACAGACAGTTCAACAACCATAATCAAGGTGGTTATGCTGGCCACAACTCGCACTACGGCGGCCCTAACAACGGGGGTTACAACCCTCGTAATGGGCCAAACAACCAGCACTATGGAGGAAACCGTGGTGGCCGTGGTGGATACCGTGGTGGCCGCGGTGGTGGTGGCAACCACTACTAGTTTTGGATGTTGATTTTCGGGTCTTCTTTCTTTGTTATGTTTATTGAATTTGCATTGTCTGGTTAGTCGTTTTTCGGGTTCTAAGGTATCAAGCTCAGGTAGACAGGTTTTTGGTGGCTCTGTTAGGTTCTATTGGTAAAGGTTGACTACATAGATGCACTTCGATGTGTAAGTAGATATTGTATGTATTTCTACAAATGATTTATCTCAAATGGAAAAGAATCCCTGGAAGTTGCATATGTACATACATGTGTACAGACATGTATGTTCAACAAGAACCGAAGTCTCTCCATAGGCACAACCCACGACGAAAGTGATAAGTTAAAACAGAAAAAAAAAAACTATAAGAACGGAATGTTCCATGCTTAGGGTTATCAATTGACAAGGATACTTCTTAACATCACCCGTATCAGGTGTAGCGAGCTATGTTTGTATGGACATTGATATTTGAACAGTGAATCTATGTATTACCTTGGACTGTATCTGGGTTTTTGAAACATCAATGTACTAGCTCAACATCAAAGATCATCTGTTGCTCAAATAGCACGTTTTTATACATGTGCACGCGATATTTACATGTGTACATATGTATGTACATATGTTGCATGTGAGATACCACATTCCCAAGGAAGCTTCTAAGCTGCCCCTCAAGTCCGTCCACCCGCCCTAAACGATCGCCTCCTTAGCCAAAGCTCCATTACCCCTTGCCCAAGGCCAAGCTCTCCACAACCAAAGCTATTGAACGATCCTGATTCTTCAGTCTAGCCACAATGCACAACGCCTATGTAGACCAAAGGTATCGACAAAGATATGCATATATGCGTAATATATACATAGACACAATTATGTACTACATTTAAGAGGAAGCTACTATGGTACCAAAGTAGAAACTGTAAGTATAGTTAAGCTGTTTCTCCACGCGCGTGGAATTTCTTGAAATGTTTCACACAATCATATATGCGGAAATGCCTCCTTCCCCGCGCTTGTTCCATCATCAACCCCCAGCCAACCACCGACTTGGCCGTTTTCAAGATATGGGCTTTGGTCGAGTCTGTACCCCTGTCCCCGACTTTATGCTTTGCCCTTGCTGAAGTTACCCCTACTATTCCTGCTCCCCTACCTTTTGAGCTTTCCAGAAGGAAAAGAGCAAGCGAGGGAGGAACTCTGGAAAAAAGTTAACTTCTATTAGAATATCAAACAACGCCGTGATACCTGCCTTATTCTCGTCGACACATTCTACTACACGGCTGTTAGAGGGTCGCTACTGATGGCCGTCATTGGCGCTTTTATTTGGCCGTCTCCTATCGCTTCCTTCGAAACTATACCCAAAGTTGCATACTGATCAATTCGACTTGCGGAATTTCCGGCTGTGTAAACGTGTGCCCCACCTCCCCGAACTGTCAACGGCACTTGACTTCGCCGCCCAGGCACCGCGATATACGAACTTCACTCGACCAAAAGATTCTATCATATACCAGCGGAAACACACCGTATTCTGCCCTTTATCCCGGTAGACCAAGTTTCGGCCCGCTTGCGAGTCGTTATCATATACTGTCTTCGATACACTACGGCGGATCTTAGAGAAGGAAACCATAGTTACCAGCTATCAGACGACGACAGCTATCATGGATTCCCAGTGGGATGCGAATCTAGTAGATTGTCTGTTTGATCGGCTTGCCTCGAAGGTCAGTGGTTAGGTACATGTGTGTTGGTTGTCTAATGGCTGCGATCGCCGGCCGAGACAACCCACCAAACATATAACTAGGTGCTCAGTAAGCAGTGCTAACATAAGTGTTGATTTTTCAAGCTCCCACACAGAAGTAGGGCTACACAGGAAGACTTGGAAAATGACGAAATCTTTATAACCACCCGCGAAACCATTATCAGTCTTAGTGTCTCCAACATCACCCTAGTTCTCGAACATGCACTCGAAGAGCTCCGCAAACTTGCTGCACAGCCCAAACGCTCTATCGAAGGCTATTCCCTTCAGTCGCAAATTTATGTTCTGGAGCTCGTAGCCGAATGCTGCTCAGCAAACTGGGAGGCTGTCCGGCAAAAAAAGAAATCATGGGAACCGTCCGTAGTCCCAGAACCACTAGATGAGGAGTTAGTCAGTAGTATCTTTGACTATGTCAAAATATTCCTCGACCCGTTCCCAGACACATATGTCCTCCCGTCTAACGTGCTTCTGGGTTCCAATGCCATGGACTTCCCCAGAGAACTCGAACCGCGCGCCGACGAACTATACACTGGACTAATCGAAGAGGTCAGCATTGAAGCTCTCCGGGCAGATCTTTGTCGGCTTGACGAAAGTATCAAAACTTTTGTTGAGTATGTGTCAGCGTCTAGTTGGGATTCGTGTTATGACTATCTACGAGACATCGTGTATGCGCTCCGTGCAGTGCCAGTCCCTCCACAGACCGGTAACCATCCACCGCTACCTCTACGAGAAGATGAGAGAACCGCGCTTGCATTTTTACGGGCGTTATCTTTCTTCTGGGCGGATAGCACCAAAGTGGGAACGCTTTTGAACGAGCTGGCGGGAACATATCTTCATTTAAAAATGCCATTGAAGAACACTGTCGCAGTCATCATTCCAATAATCATCAACACTTGGATAGACCGCTTTCCAGAGGAGTTTGTGCAGGTGCATACGCTCCATACCAAAATATCGGGTGCGGTAGAAATGTTATTCGACATGAGCCAGTCAGAGGGCCATAGGTCGCGGCCGTCTTTCGCGCCAATGCAGGCTGCTTTGCTTCTACTGCTGCCCGATGTGTTTGAAGTTGTCAGTACTATCACGCAAGTGAAGAGTTCGGCCATGTCCAAGAGAGTTGCACTGCTCGATTCTCTGAAAAAGGCTCTGCGCAACAAGAACCAGATTGCTTGCTTCTGTTTTGTTATGATGTTGCGCGCTGGGCGGCATTTCACAACGGAACATGATACATCCTTCTCTAGCTTTACTCTTGATCTTCAAGATGAAGTGCGGGACTCGGTATTCCGAAACTTTGCTCCGTCTCCAGATGGACTATTCCTAGACCAAGACATGATCACTGCCGCCTTCGTTGCTCTCGTACATCTAGACATAGAAGGCGTGTCAGACTCATTGTTGGACAATTGCCTTCGCCCTGGCTCACCGCTGACTTTTAAGCTGGCCGTTGTGCAGGCTTGCAAGTACTTTGCCGCGACACCAGATCACACCGAATTCGACGACCTCTTCCGTGCTGCCGCTCCATTCATACATATTCAACTACATGCGATTTCCTACAATAATTCTGCTGCGGTGCTCCCAGAACCTAGTCCGTCAGATCCCGCCCCGCAAGACGCACTTGTAGCTATGGCCCGAGGGATTTTGGGATACATAGAAGCATCGGATGGTCGTTTGATTTACCAGCCCATGATCCGGGACGTTGGCGAAAGAGGCATTCTCAAGTCGTTCATGCTGTGCCTAGTTTCTCCAGATCCCGTGATCCGGAATCTTACCGGCGAGATTGCGTTGAAACTTTTCCAAGACCGCCCCGGAAGTAAGCCAAGGCCAAGCCATAAAGATATGGCAGAGTTGAACTCTATCAGCACGTGGAGATGTGAATTTTGGGAACGCAGTGCGGCTGCGCTTGTGTCTATTTGCAATAGTCTTGACGTACACACTAAAGCACCTCGGATGTTGGCATTACAACAAAATCTCACAGCTCGCATCTTGGTTATGCAAGAATTTCCCCAGATCACTGACATCGGCAGTCACCCTCCAGATATTGAGAATGCCGCTTTTCAGATTGAAACGACATTATTGTTGCTACTTTGTGCCGTCGATATCAATGTGTGCCAACTGGTTACAAACTGTATTGGCCTATTCCTCCGCGAGGCTGAGCTGTTGTCTAGAGATCCAGAAAACGGGTACCGTACAAGCATGATGCGCAATTACGATGTGTTCCAGGAACTAGCTTCTAAAGATTTCCGCTTCACCGGGTTGGTAGCATTCCAGAAGCGGACCCGTGGTCTTCTCCGTAGACTCAGCTGTCCAACTCAGGGCATTCTTCGAGCTTGGGAGGTAGCTTTGGAGAGATGGATCCGTATTTCTCGCGATATCTCTATATCGCTACCAGAGCGTGTTTCAGACGCAACCTTAGCAGAGTGGAGAAATTACTCGGGGTTGTTGGCCTCTGTGGGTGGTGTTTGCACTGCTGAACAAGCGGCTAATCTCGAAGAGCCTTCTGTTAGTGGGCTTCGTTGGATCGACCGTGTATCTGATGGCAATGAAGAGACCCTTCTTTCTAGATATCTGCGTGTCAGTATTCAACTGTTGGCTTGTACTAACGTCAATGTGCGTGCAGCCACTCGAGATGTTCTCTCCAACGAGGTATCTCCATTTCTTTATCAGCAATTATTTGCTGCCCTGGAAGTAGAACTTGATACCCTTTTCGTTGGTGCCCTTGCGACGGGAGACCGGACTATGGACCGGGAAATTATCTTTGCTGAACAAGCCTCAGGTCTTATTCGGGCTTTAGTTGAACGTCTGGCAACCCCAGCAGACGCTGCAGCTGCAGCTTCTGTCCACCTCGGTAACTTGACACTCAACTTTGCCAAATTCCTTGAAGGTGTCCCCGACAATGCTGTTACTCTCCTTGTCAAAATCAAAGTATGCCAGTTGTGTGAAGCTGTAACACAGCGCAAGGAAGACCTGAACTTACGCGATGATGTTCGTATCAGAAACCAACTTTTGGAGCACATCTTCTCATGGATTTCTCGTCCTAAGACTCCGCGTTCAGAAATGATATATGGAAACCGCATAGATGATAAGACAAAAATCCAACGGGATCTTGACAAGGCTTGTCTCAAATGCCTGTCAGAACTGACATATCGCCTACCAATTCTTCCATCTGGAGAGGATCCAACTGATGCCAATTCAGGGGAGCTCAAGTCTCAGCTGTTCCAAACATACCTTAGCTGTTTCCTGCAGCTTCTTAACCATGACTCTACCGATATGCGTCGGGGTGAGATGTCAAGTCGGGATGATGGAAACTTGATTTCAGACATGGCCGTCACTATTCTGTCGAATCTCCTCAGTTCCAACATTGACGTTGGTCTTAAACACTCTCTCAACATTGGCTATCACGTTAACACCGAAATCCGTACAGCCTTCGTGAAGGTGTTGTGCAATATTTTGACACAAGGTGTTGAGTTAAGTGACATGTCTGACTCAGCCGTCAGTGAGAAACACGGCCAGTTACTAGATATCCTCACATCGGATCTTACTCTAGCTGTTGCCCTTGCTGTGATCTGTCCCGCTAATGAAGTGGACGAGATGGCTGTTTCTTTGCTGGTGGTATATGAGCAACGTGGTCGCGGCTATGATTTGATTGAAGCCTTAATCAAGCAGGAGATTGAAGAAACTGATTCCGAGTCTGAGATCTTGAGACGCAACTGTGTTGCCACCAAGATGCTGTCTATTTATGCTAAATGGAAGGGTTCCGCCTATCTAAAAAGTACTCTGCAAAAGATTGTAGAGCGTCTCATGCTCACCAAAGATGCCCTCAACCTTGAGCTTGACCCTTCTCGAGTCAGTTCGCCCGAGGAATTGCATAGCAACGCCGAGCAACTTCAAACTGTAGCCCGCATCTTTGTCGAAGACATCACAAAGTCCGCTTCCGAACTTCCACCCTCGTTCCGTCGAATCTGTAGTATAATATCTACGGCTGTTCTTCCCCGGTTCCCCGACGCCAAGTACACGGCCGTGGGTGCCTTCATCTTCCTCCGTTTCTTCTGTCCGGCCATTGTAGCACCAGATGTGGAAGGGCTGGTCAGTGACCCTCCATCCAAAGATATGCGTCGCGGACTGCTTCTCATTGCCAAGGTGATTCAGAACTTGGCCAATAATGTGCTCTTTGGTGCCAAAGAACCTTTCATGTACCCTCTGAACAACTTTCTCACTGAGCACATTTACCGCGTGACTCAGTTTTTGCGTGAGATCTCGGCCCCAGATCCGAGTGCTTCTGAGTTTTCTGTTTATGAATGGTCCGAGTTTGGCTCCTGCGTTTCTCTCCATCGATTCCTTTACGATCACTGGGATCAATTCCGACAAAGACTTTTATATCTCGAACGTCATGACCAAGCGAGATCACCGGCAGATTCGCAGAGAGTCAAGGCACCACCAGTAGAGTCATTCCGCAAGCTTATCACTAACCTTGGCCCGCCTGCTATGGCTATTACATGGAACAAGCCAATGTTATCTATCAACACTCCGCCAAAGTATTCTCAGTTCCATAGTTTCATGCTTCGGAATTCAATGCGTAATTCTGAGTCATTTGTTAACTCACGAGCTATCTATGAAGCTGGTGAGGATAAGGTTTGTCCCACTTTCTTTCCAGTACAGAGCATTATCACACATGAGACTAACAATTTATGCAGGACAAATATCCCATCGTATGCGTGATTCTCCGCTATGTTGACTCTGATACTGTTGACTACGATGCTTTGATCTACTGGTTCTTCAAGGTACGTCTACATGTACATGATGTACATCAATCGACATAATTCAATGGATACTAACTACATTGGTTTTAATAGATTGTTAGTCGTCTCTGGAATAACAAATTTGGTATTTTCATTGACGCGACATGCTACAACACACATGTCAACACCCCAGAGGATATCTTTGACAAGATCAACAAACTCGCACCGAATGAACTATCCCGGTCATTGAAGCGGATTTATGTGCACAACATGAACAGTAACTTCCGTACATGCTTGCGTCGCGTTCTCCGCGTGGCATCCAAAACTCCGGATTCCATCTTCAATGCCACGTCGGTCGAGTACAAGATTCTTAATGGGCGGTCGGACTTCCAAGCAAGGTTCCATTCCAGTCAACTTCATTTGCCTGAAGAGACGCTCACGACTATTAAGGATCAAAAGTTCACGTTTAGTGACGTCAAAAAACTGTCTCGCAATCGCTCCGATACAGACGTCAATATTATCATCGGCACAACCTTCATTCAAGTCATATCCAAGGAAAGCCTCGAAGTACATGGCAGCTCCAGGGTTATGGGTGTTGTCAATGATGTCTTCCGCATTAGTGAGGTCGAGGACACATCGTCTAACATGCTACTTCCCGAGGATGAGACGCGTTTCGGCTTACGTACAGAGAACGGCAAGATGATGGTACAATTTAGCAGCGACAAGAAGGGGGAAATCATCAATGCCATTCGTGTTGCGCGACGCAAGTCTGTTAAACAAAACAAATCGCAAAAGGTGCCGGATCGTCTGGTCCGTCCAGAAGATGTTCCCGGTACACTACTTAACCTTGCTTTAACCAACATGAGCAGCGCGGATGGAACTCTTCGGCTTGCGTCATACAATCTTCTTGGTGCACTGTGCCGTGGCTTTAAGTTTGCGTTGGCCGATAAACTGATGTGTCTCCGCGAGATTTCGGTTCCACTCAACCCGGCTGCTTTTGTTCTTCGTACCAGTACGGAGTTGGCACTGGCCGAGCCTCAGTTAACCCACGATTTTCTCACTGAGTTCTTTGTAGGCTGGGACAACTTTTCACAGGAGCAGCGGCCGCTGAGTTTGTCTTACATTTCGCCTTGGCTTCCTGGTTTACGGACGCAGATTCTTGCCAACGAACCAGATAGTGAAAAGGCCCGTGAAAAGGTTTCTAGCATTATCCATCGGCTAGTCGAGATTGCTATGAAAGATTCTACACTTTCGTTTACCATGCAAACGGCCATTTGGCCTAAGCTCAGTGAAGATGAGATTCTCTCTGAAATATTGCTGGAAGAACTTTCTCGCACTGCTCTCAAGTATGCTACACAGAGTAATGACCTTGCTCGTCCTGCTCTCAAGTTTTCTGTACAAGGTAACGAACTTGATATGTTGGCTTCCATTGCTGCCTCTATTGGAACTGTCACGATCCGTGGTAAGATTATTGCCCGGCTTCGTAAGGCTATCAACCGGTCGTCTATTCGCTCCACCCGTTTTCTTCCTGACAATAGCGTCTGGCCCGAGATTTGCGTTCTGCTTAGATTCTGCTTGGCCCTGTCATTTGATGGTAGTGTTCAAGCTCAGATGTATTTGCCTGATATCTTCCATATTGTCACCATGTTGGCAAACACTGGCCCAACAGATATACGCAACATAGTTCATCGTCTGCTTGTCAATACTCTGCATTCGATCTGCACTTCCTTTGCCATTGAAGAGGTTCAGCAAAATCGTCTTTTTAATGCTCTTGAGTATCTTGACGAACCTCGTAGCGAGCTTTTCTTACCAACAATGACAGCTAGGGATGCTGCATCTATTGCTACCAACACAGAGCCTGCCATCCTCTCGTTGACTGCTACTGAAGCTCTCTCTAATCTGCTAATTGACGTTTGTGCTATTTCTGCCCCCAATGTCGATGCTGCTAATGCTTGGAGAGCTCGGTGGATGAGCTTGGTTGCCAGTACCGCCTTCCAGGTTAACCCCGCCATTCAACCCAGAGCATTTACTGTTATGGGATGTCTTACTCAGGGAGACGTGGATGACGATCTGTTGTACCAAGTCTTGGTATCTCTAAGCAATAGCATTGGTCGATTCTGCGAAGACGGCGTTGCTGATCTTCTCGTTTCCATAATCACGGCTTTGTCCAAGATGATGACCAAGTTACCGGCAACCTCCCGCTATGGCCTACAATTGTTCTGGTTGGCGATTTCACTGATTCGCTTTGTTCCATCGGGTCTCTTCAACCACGCAGCTATGTTCCTCGAGGCCTTCCTTACGAATATCTATCTTGGTGAAAGAATGCCTGGCCCCAAGCTTGTTGGTTTGCTCTTGCAGGCGCGTACGCAGATTGCCGCTCCTTGTGCTGACATAGACAACATGCACGGCATTATCTTTACACCAGAGAATTTCCATTTTGCTGTATGCGCTTGCTTAGCTCGTGGCTTGACTGATCTCACCACCAGAACTACTGCCATGCGTGTTCTTAACGTGTTCCTCGATGTGATCGAGCCATTACCTGAAGGCATAGAATCTGATTCGCCAGATGCATCCTTGGCTAGTTCGACACAATCCCCTTATGCAGCTTTGATGTTGACAAGATGCCTTGCGTTGGAAGAGCTAAATGACCGGCTCTGGTTCCCTGGGACAACTGCAGCGACACTTGATGATGACATTCTAAAGTGGCGTCTCAAGGGCTTGGAAACTATCAAAGACAAAGATCTTTTGTTGAATACGTGTGTTGAACTTTTGGATTTCGAACTACTTGATGCTCCTGTCCAACACCGTATTTTGCAATGGCTTACTCAAATTGCCAAACAACGCCCATCGGTGTTTGTTCACGTGTATGTTTACTCCCACGTTAATCCTTGGAAACCCCGATACTAATATGTCATTATAGATATTCACAAGTCACAGCCATTCTGGACGATCTCCTCTTCCATTGCCAGAATGCCGCAACCCTACAATCCACATATGAGCTACTACAATGCTTGGTCAAAAACCCCAAGTTTTCATCGTCATATGAACGCCCTATTGGCTCTACGCCATTTGAGGTTCTAGAAGAACTTGGGTTTGTGAAGATTTGGGAATGTTCTTCACATGGCATGCTTGAAAACATCCAAGACTTTGCCGAGTTATTAAAAGACTTGATTCAGGTATGCATTTTGTATTACTCGATTTGCAACTATTCGTACTAACCATCGTTTAACAGGCCATCATACTGTAGAAATTTAGACTGCGATGTTAATAAATAATGTAATGTTTGTGTTTGGAATACATATCTCTGTGAACTGTTGAAGTGTTCTTCAACTAATTATGTTGCTTTCGGTACTACCATGATTCAAATTTGCCCAGCATGTCATAAGTAAAAGTAGTTTCCATCTCACTACCAAGAAAGATAAAAGGGTTATATCGAGACCTTGCCTAATTAATTTGAGATACATATGATATTATTGGTAGAAACTTCATGTTGCTTTAAAATGTGCTATGGGTGTATGATATTAATAGACGAGTCACATAATTGGTGAACTGTATTCATTGACACTCGGTTCGAACATTCCACAAGGCATCGAGAGCCATAGCTTTTAATGCAAATTGACTACTGTATACATTCTAAGGTGTAGGATCCAAGTGAAAACAAAACGCCTCTGTAGAGATGACGTCATGATAGTTGGTTGTTCAGGACTCACTAATCTTGTGTAGTGTTTTCATGCATCACCCGTAATTTTATATTGATCATGCGCATTTGCTCATCAGTGTCCTTAAAACTGTGCACGGAGCATACAGTCACTGATCGAAATAAATAAACTTCATCATGTAATTAAATGCTTCTCCTCTAAGTCCCATCATTTCGTCAACCATTTCTGCCCAACATCTTCATGTCTTCTTGCCCAACCCTATTTTGTCACATGCTCTCGGTTAACCCTACCGGTGACACTGCAACAACCTCTTTACCACGACTACAGGGCAAAATATGACATGGATGGTATATATGAGAAATTGGATATATATGTTGAAAGGAACAGATTTCAATGTTTGGGTTCATTTCGTAGAACAATCAGCATCTAGATTGTAATCACAAAATTGCCAGTAATGCTGACAAATAGGCCACCATAAACCCCGATTCTCTTTCGTTCCTCATAGCCTACGGTGACCAACTCTGGCTAGCCCAAGATGTAGACCAGCCGTCATATGTTAGGGATTGCAACCCTCTAGGCTTTGTCTAGTATGTATGTACTTAGTATGTAAATCCCAGACGGCCCCGCTCTGCAATTTTCGTTTCTTTCTTTTTCTTCTTCAACCTTGGCCCCGTTGGCGATAGCGGGGTCAGTGTACTTGGCTTGTATAAGTCTCTGTCGCCAGCCCGGTGAGACTCATGCAAACCAAGTAAACCGGTCCCATTGCCGCCAACAGGGCCAAGGTTGAACTGAACTCCGCAACCTGAAGCAGAGCAGAAGCGCTCCCAACGACCATATCTATCATCACGAGACTCTAATTGACACTATCGGCTGATTGAAGATGCCACTTTATTACAGGATTTTTACACTGCAAGAGCCCCCGCCCGAGCTTGATACAAGCAGAGATAGAGATCATGTGAACATTCATTCATTCACTGCAAGAGTCGCTTTCCAGCGAAATAATGGAAGAACGGAATGTCAGACTACGGGTTTATCGCCAACATGCTCGCCCGTCTAGAAGGGGACGCCGCTGAGTGGGCTGTTTACACGGCCGCCTCGTACCTCCACTACGTAAAAGAACTTCGCACCGCTGTGATAAAAAACGGCGACAAGCCTGAAGACATCGCCAATGTGTTCAGAGGCAACGGCGAGGCACCCAAACGCAATCGCCCCACGCTGCCCACTTTCGACGGAAAGTTGTCCGACTTCCCCACATACATACAAATTTTGAAGATGGTTTGGGTTGTCGAGAGCAGGGAGGGAGTCTCGGACTACGAGTTCGTGACTAATATGCTTGCCCGCCTGGAAGGAGACGCGCGCAAGTGGGCTATCCGCGCGGCAGCTAGCCTTGGAGATGAGCTCACCGTCGTGGCGCTGACGAACAGAATAATATCTAAGTACACCGACCCCACCGCCGCCAACCGAGCTAAGGGCGAGCTCCGCAACCTCAAACAAGGCCGGACCCCCCTGTCCGACCACATCCAACATTACGAGGATCTGGCCGACGTTTCCGGCTTGGCTAAGGTGCCCGACGAAGTCAGGATCGATGCGCTACGAGATTCGCTTTCTAGCTAAATAGTGGACGTTTTATACTACCAACTTTCTACGATGCCCGCGACATACGACGCCTGGCGTAACAAGCTTGTTGAGATTGTCCAAGGAATGGTTGCTCTGAGACAGCACCAGGCTCGCCATGATGGCCCCTCCTCTCGTCCCGCCTTCCGCGGGTTTAACCAATCGTCCAGAGGCCATCATTCCCGCCAGCCTGCTGCCTCTCGTCCCGCTGCCGCTGTTGTCCCTGCTGCTCCTGTTGCTCTCCCCTCCCCCGCTGCCCGTCACCCTGACGCGATGGATTGGTCGAGGACCTACGCCGTCCATGGCGCCAATGGCCGCAAGAAGAGAGCCGTGTGGGTCGAGGAAGACGAGATTACTAGGCGTCAAGAGAACAGTCTTTGTCTCCGCTGTGGTGCTTCGGACCACATAATCAGGTTCTGCCCTTTCCTGCCGGCCAGGAACCCCAACCCGGTGCGTGTTAACCAGGTATCTGTTAGGCCGGTGGAGTTGCCAAGGGACTCTAATAAACAAACATCAATCAATCAATCAATCAAAGCCGGTGGAGTTGCCGAATGTTGTTGATGACGATGGGTTTGTTGCTGGGGGTGACGATTTGCTCGATCTTTCGGAAAACTAGTTTCCTCTGCAGATTGTCGCCCGCAGAGGTCTCCTGATGGCGAGACCAAGGCTGTTGTTGCTGCCGTTGTTAGCGGCCCTTTGTTACAAGTTGGAGGTTCTGACCCAGCGTTACCATCCCCTGGAAGTGTTCAACTTGGATTATATCAGTGAACCGGCAAAGGCTTGCAAAGTTCGTAGTAATGTCAAGTACGACGCCATCCTTAGCAGCGGAGAGGGAAATAGAATCAATCATTCAGTACGACGCCAAGAAGATGACGTGGGATTCGTTTGAGCGGGAGGTGAAGGAATGGTCTAGCCAGGTGAATCAGGGATCAATTATCGACGGGGTAAGTTCTTTTAGCTGTCTTTGTACACTTGTGCCATTACTAACAGATGAATAGGTATACACGAGTTTGAGAACACTCGCCAAGATGCAAGGCCTGCCGGAAATGCGCGTCATCCTCAATGGAGTCAACTGGCTCGATTGGAAGGACGACTTGGCCAGAGTCCTCAACGCGGAGGGGCTTACTCACGTCGTTTTCCGGGAGGAGGGTGGTGACCTTCCTTCAGCAGAGCAGACTAGCAGAACGGCGCGCATAATGGTCACTGGCCTGGAGGGTCAGTGGACCAGATCTGTCGACGTGTCGACTAACCCTGCAGATGCGTACAAGGAACTGAGGGAAAAGTCTCGTCGTTTCTTGGGTGCTGCTTTTGAGACTGCCAGCACGGCAATCTTCCGTCCGACGTTCACCAAGGATGTTGGTGCCTTCTGGGAGAGCCTGCAGCGTCACCAGTCCTTGCTCCGGGAGTTCGAGCGAGAGGAGGCCGAGCTCGTCAGCAACGATGTCCAGCTGCTGAAGAAGGCCACCACTGCCCTTCCCCCTTTCCTGAAGCTTGTTTCCAGGGTGGGGCGTCTGGAGGGTCTAGACACCGAGGCTATCATCAACGAGCTGGTGGAAGAAGAGAGAACGCAATCCGGAGCGTCTTCCAACCAAGCTTGCTATACTTGTGGCGTGGTAGGCCACAAATCACGCACCTGCCCAACTCGGCGAACCTCAAGTAAGTCCCCCCACTCCTTCTCCATGATCGTCGACAGCGGAGCGACGCACCACATGACTCAGTCGCTAACCAGTTTTATGAACCAGACGAGTCAGGGAGTCAAGGGCGTCGTTCAGACGGCGACAGGGACAACGGGTTGGAGTGGGAAGGGTGAGGTAGCAGTTGATGGTGGACGGAGTGGTAAATATATCATAAAAGACGTGTTGCACGTACCCGAGTTGCATGAGTCAGCTTCAAAAGTCAGTAAGCACTTCAACTACAGAAGCTGAGTACATGGCACTTTCGGGCTGCGCCAAGGAGTCATTGCATCTTTCTCGAATGATTCGCGACATGTGGGATGGTACGGGTTTGGCGAACAAATGGAAGAGCGGGATACTTACTTCCTCGACACAAGTGCCGAATGAATTACGATGCGATAATGAAGGAGCAGTGGCCTTAGCGAGAGCGAATGGAGGACTAGGTCGGGTCAAGCACATTGATGTGCACTATCACAACCTGCGGGACCTGTCCAAGCGCAATCGGATAAATGTGGAGCATGTGGGTACCCTGGACATGGTGGCGGACGGACTGACCAAACCACTCGCGAAGGTCAAACACGGAGAGTTCGTCAAGTTGCTCGGAATGGATACCGGCGACGGGCTCTGGGGGAGTGTTGAATTGAGAGCAAAGTCGGAGGTACCAGAAGGTTCCGTTGTGGCATAGTGGAGCAAAATTTTTATACCTGACAGTATTTTGATTGGCGAACCGTGGCTATTGAAGAAGGTATCGGGGCCTGGTACTCAGCCACTTGATATAAATGTGTGATCCTGAGCGTCACGCCCATCTTAGATTAGTCTTCACTCTTCAACGTGAATATATTCACCATCGCCGTCGTACTAATACCGTGTATCACGATCAATCTGCAGCTACGCTAGATTGGGAGAACCGAACGTTGCTAGTGGATGGTCACGTCTTGCCTCGCAGCACAGCACCACCCCCTGTCGCAGTATGTGAGGAAGTACAGTGGGCTCACCCTGAAACGGCAATTATTTTTTCCCCACTTTCAAAAATCAAAATTCTTGTCTTTAAGAAACATCCCTTTTTTTTAAAAACAAAATGCAATTTCCAGCTACACCGTCGTCAGAAAACGCCTCGTGGCAAGCATACTACACCCAGAAGACCTTCTAGGGTCATGTCCTGCTGGCGCACAGGTTTAAATGGCCCTGCTATATCGGCTTTAGAGGGCATTCCTATCGCCACTGTTTATAGGATCCGGAACCGGTGGAAGGACAATCATGAAGGCACCACTTCCAAACGGCCCTGGAGAAACAAGATCATGTGCGACAGAGACAAAAGGCGGCTCATAAGAATCCTCAGAAGCAACGCTTTCATCACACGGAGAGAGCTCAAATCAGAGTCCAATGATGAATACGGCATGACCTTCCTAAAGAAGATTGCTGCGCAGAATGGCTTCAAAAGAAGAATGGCCCTTAGGAGGCCAAAGTTGACAGAGTATCACGCGCGAATGAGGCTTGAATCTGCAAGGAGCTTCTTAAATATGGGGGAGGAGTTCTGGAGATCGGTCATCTTTACAGATGAGTCCTCTATAAACCGGGGAATACACCCCGGTCCGGTCCGGTCCGGGTTTGGGTGCCCAAGGGTACGTTTTTTCAAATGGTGATATCTCTACCAAAACTAACTCAAAATAGACAAAACTAGGCTTCATAAGGACCTAGTCCAAATGGTTCCTAGGCCAAATATTCAAAGCCTTATGGTTGGGAGTGGTGTAGGCTTCAATCTCAAGACCGATCTAGTCTTTGTGAAGGACTACTGTGAAGCAGGAAAGAGATCTTTGACAGACCAGGGCTATGTTAATATGCTTTCTGATGAGCTCCCTCAGTATCTGGAGACCCATCCTATCTTCCAGCAAGATAATGCCCCTATTCATAGGGCTAGTGTTGCTACAAAGTGGTTTGATATGCAGGATATGGAGATGATAATGTGACCGGTCATGAGCCCTGATTTGAACCCCATAGAAAACATGTGGGCTTTGCTCAAAGGGGCTATTATCAACAAGTATCCAAATCTTAGCACCTGGAAACAAACTGACGAAAACACCGGACGGTTCAGAGCTATCATTGATGAGGAATGGCAGAATCTAGATCAGGAGATCATTGACGAGATAGTCATGTCGATGCCACGCCGACTTCAGGCTGTTATTGTCAAAAAATACATCTGTGCACAGATTGTGAAGAAGCCTATCGGGAAAGCTTCGGTATTGAATGACTAAGAGGTCTAGTGGGATAGGAGGGGTACTTGGGTATACATGACAGTTGCTGTCAGCCATGGACTGTCGTCTAGTTAGTCTTCTCTTCTTCACGATAAATCGTATTCAGATTACCGCCAAGGACAGTACACAGTGCTGCTCTTTGTTGTGCCTTGTACCTCCGATTGTGTATAGCGGGCGCAGTGTGGAGGTGATAATTTCTCGGGCGTTGGTGAACGAGCTGCGCCTCTCCACTGAACCATTGACAAATCCCTTGGTCCTCAACACGTACACAGGATCTTCAGGCGGGTCGGCCGATGAGGTGGCCATGTTCGAGATGCGAGTCGGAAAAGTCCGTTTCAAAATGTCTGCTTTGGTCGTGGAAAATCTTCCCAATAGTATCTTGATTGGTGAACCGTGGCTGTTGAAGAAGGCGGCTACGCTGGATTGGGTGAACCAGAAGTTGCGAGTGGATGGTCACGTCTTGCCTCGTAGCACAGCACCACCCCCTGTCGCAGTACGGAGCTTGGCGACTGTAAACAGAGTCAAGACCTGGGCAAGGCAAGCTCCGGGCGAGTATTTGGTTGGTCGGGTTACCTTGGACGATATCAACATCCAACTCGAGAAAATGGAGAAGCAACTGCAGTCTGACTCCCCGGACTTCTGTTGGATGGAGAAGATCCCTCCATGGGTCAAGAAGGACGTCAGGCGCCTCTTTGACCCCAATGGCGATTTAGTACACGAACTTCCCCCCCTCCGCGACGGTCATAATCTAAAAATCGATCTCACGGTGCCCGAGAATCAAGCTCCTTGGAGCCCCCTATATAGATTGACTGCTGGAGAGTTGCGGCTGCTGAAGACAATGTCCGAAGATTTGCTTCGGAAGGGGCACATCCGGTCTAGCACTTCGTCGGCGGCGGCCTCCTTATCTTTGTGAAGAAGCCAGGAGGTGGGGTTAGATTCTGTGTTGACTATCCGAAGCTGAATGATGTAACTGTAAAAAATCGTTGTCCCTTGCCTTTGATTCGTGAAACTATACAACAAATGAGTGGGTTGTTATACCTTTCGGTCTCTCCAATGCTCCAACTCAGTTCCAGGCGTTAGTTAACTCGATTCTACGCAAAGAGTTGGATTCCACAGTTTCAGCATACTTAGACGACATCATCATCTTCACTAAGGGCTCGCTGGAGGATCATCAGGACAAGGTCAATAAGGTCTTGAAGAAGCTTCTCGACAACCATCTTCCCATTGACATTTCCAAGTGTGAGTTTGCCGTTACTCGACTTAAGTACTTTGGTTGGATTTTAACTGGTCAAAGGTGGGCGTCCGCAACAACTTACGTCCCGAAGAAATGTCGGTCTCGGCCCGTTCAGTCTCTCTCACAGTCGAAACTTACGAGTAGTGCAGCTTACAGACGAGGCTGAAGAGACCTTACAGGCTTCTTTGGGCTCCAAGGTTGAAGCGATTCGGGATGCAGCGGGATTGGTACAAACGTTGGTGGAGGCATCAGACGCGGCCCGGGCCAGCATGATCAAGGCTAAGGATAGGATGGAAGATCATGAGAATCAAAGAAGACTTCCTCATACACCATTCAAAGACGGGGAGTGAGCTCTGTTGTCGAAGAGTTCTTACGCACAGCGATAAATCGCACCAACGAAAGGGGTCTCCACTGATTTTGAGTTGGTCCAGATCATGAGATGAATGGGTTCACATAATTACTTGGTCGACATGCGCGGCTCTTCCGCTCACAACGTGGTTTATGTGGACAGACTTTTCAAACTGGCAAATGACCCACACCCGTCACAAGTCATGCATCCACCCCCTTCCACCGATCGGCCTAGTCAAACATCTGGAAGGCCTCCAATACATGGCGACGAAAAGGGCCCTCGGCACCGGCCGCTCAACCCCCAAGATGCCTGTAGAACTGGAAGCCGGCTTCCTGCCCGTCACAATCGCCTTAACGCTGAAGAATAAAGCCTACGCCCTCCGCGTTCTCGACTTCCCCATGGCTCACCCCATCCGCGCAAGGATGCAAACGGCGCCCGAGGGCGTCACCTCCAGCGAAGCATTCAACAGCATCGGCCGTTGGTCTAATGGTCCGGTGGGACAAGTCCAGTTCCTAGCTGCTACCCTCAAACAAGCAATACCTGACAACACCACAGTAATTCGGAACAGAATAGAATGGGACGCCCCCTGGCGAGCGCCGCTGCCCACTTACAACTGCGCAAAGAGCTTGACGAGAGTGCACTAGAGGAGTGCGACATCATATACACTGACGGCTCCAAAGAAGGAAAAACAACTGGATTCGCCCTCGCCCACTTCCAAGGCCAAAGAGTCATCGCCCAAATGAACGGCCCCCTTGGGCCCTACCTAGAAGTCGCCGACTGCGAGTCGTATGCCCTGCTGAAAGCAATCGAATATATCCGAGACTTGACCGAATGCTCCCCAACCGTCTATATATTCGTCGACAGCCAAGCAGCAATCCGTCGCCTGGACGAGCCCACCTACTGGTCCGAAATGGTACGACGCCTCCCGCCCTCACTCAACAACGCCGCCATCATCGTCCAATGGTGCCCAGGCCACATGGAAATCCCCGGCAACGAGTTTGTCGACCAACGCGCCAAAGAAGCCCTTCAGCTATCCTATATAGAGAAACCGAAGGTCACCGCCAGCTACATCAAAAGGTCCATGCGCGAAGTAGCCATGACGGAATGGCAAGCCAGCTTCACCCGCCCTAGGTGCAAAGAAGACGAAGGAGACCCCGGCCCCCGCGGCAAACACTACAGCGGACTGGGCGGCAACAAAGTAGCGATTCGAAAGCCCATCAAAGGCCCCCGCTCACTGACAACCGCCTTCTACCACATCCTGATGGGTAGAGGGAACTACCTCCCAGCCCTGCTCCACGCGAAGAAGGTCGACTCGGATCTTTGTAGGCATTGCCGCTTGGAAAGAGAGACGGTCATCCACATCTGTTTGAACTGCCCGGCCTTTCGAGACGCCCAAGACCAGCTCCAGCGCGACATCGGAGAACCGCTGGACATCCAAAAGATATTCTTCACGGAGAAAGGTCGTCAAGCAATGCTCAACTTCATCAAAGCAACAAAGTTCGGCACCCGCCAGTGGTCACCTCAAACACCACTGTCCTCGAGAAGCCTTTCACACAACATACCCTGACCGGTCCCCACGCCGGCCCCCTCGGGTGCGCCAACACCACCAGCGTCAGCTCCCCAACCGGTTAGAGCAATGGAGGCTGTAGTCACCCTGCTCTCCATAGCTGCTTTCATCACACAGCCAGTCCCGACTCTCTGATGACAAGCGTTCCCCCGGGGCACAAGATATTATAAAACGAAAAAGAAGAAGCGCCCTGAGTGTGTAGGTAGATGTGCTTCGTATATGATTCATGCACATTGTGGAAATGAGAGCTCGGCAGGAAGTACCAAAAAGGTACCGGAACGACACTTTTATTTCACAGGTTATGAGCCCGGTGTGTTACACCTAGAGTGCACATCGTTAACTTTGTTTTACTTTTCCTTTTCATTCCTTTTCATTCCTTTGTTCCGTCAGGGCCACCTCCCGTTCGCTAGCTTGAGTCAACGGCTTCATTGCACCAACAATGTCTAACAGAGTGCAGATGAAGGTTGAGCTCAATGGAGCCAACTGGCTTGAGTGGAAGCTGGAACTCTTCAAACTTCTCAATTCCGAGGGTTTGATCCACACAGTCCTTTCTCCCGACGTGGAGATGCTCCCCCCCTCCTTGGCCTCTCAGCGGGCCGGCCAGATTATGGTATCTGGTCTTAATGGCAAGTGGGCGGAAAGGGTAGGCTGGTGTTACCAGCCTAACGTTTCATTTCGCATGCTGAAGGAGCTGTCGTCTCACCATTTGGGCGAGAAGATTGAGGCGTCGGTGGATGCCTTATTCAGGCCGGTATACAATGGCAAAGTAGTTGAGCTCTGGGAGAGCCTCCGAGACCATCGCGACCTTCTTCGGGAGTTCGAGCGTGAGGAGGTGATCCCGTTTGTTGACGATGGCCGACTCCTGAAGCGCATGGGTCGTGCTCTTCCCCGCCATCTCCGTGACCGTGTTGAAAGTGGACTTGGCTTGCAACGCTCCATCACCGCCATCATCACCGACCTTGTCTCCGCGGAGGTGGAGTACAACATCAGTCCAGCGACCTCGGTCCGCACCACCAACACTAACCCCCAGGCCCACAGGGTGGCGGCCAGCACATCCCCTGCGGCGCCCAAGGCCAAGGACTCCGGGAAACCAGAGAAGGGTCCCATTGTTTGCTTCACCTGCAGACAGGAGGGACACGGTGCCCGGAGGTGCCCCAGAGCCGATGAAGTACACAAGTTTCTCAGTAAGCACTCCCTAAAACCAATGATTGTCGACAGCGGTGCGACCCATCACATGAGCAATTCATTAACACGGTTTAACCCACAGACGTACACGGAGGGTAGAGGGGATGTCGAGACTGCGGCCGGGGGGACTGAATGGGTTGGTATGGGTAACGTGGAAGTTGAATTGAGTGTCAGAGTTATCCGCGACAGAGCAAAGAGGAAACTATGGATGTCACAAGAGCATTATGTGAACGAGATCATCCGCGAGATAGGTTTCTCCAGTGAAAGAAACAGGACTACAACAACACCAGTTGCCAGTGAGAGTGAGCTCCTGCTTCCGAGACAAGCAGGCGAGCCGCAAGCAGATATCAACCGTTACCAGCACTATGTGGGCTGCCTGCAGTACCTCTCGCAGCAAACCCGTCCAGATATTACATACACGGTGAACAAAACAGCAACACCGTTGCCATGTCGTCATCGACGTCCTCAGGTAGCCCCGAGCAGTCCATCGCGGAGCTCGCTCGGCAGCTAGTCACGTACCACCGACGCACCCCCGATGACCGCGCCGTGACATGCCTCGTGCACGACGCCGCCACTGCGGTCTGTCTAGACTACGGCTGCCGTTACGAGCCGGCCGCGTCGGATCTCTCTGAGGTCGACGTCCAACCGCTTCTCCAGCGTTTCACCGCCTCGACGGCCGGTAGCCAGGCCATAGCGAACCTCCGCCACTTTGAAGGGAATCCGAATGTGCCCGACGGCGCCCATGCCCACGGCCACACGTTTGTATCTACTATCCATCGGCAGTTTTGCCTACCCACACCCGCCGCCAATCCTGCCATCGCCGTCCCGGACGCCGGTGCCCGCTCGCTGTCGCCAATCACCCGTTCCGTTCATGAAGACGGTATCGAGCAGCACGGGCTGTCGCTGGCCGCGCAAACGATTGAAGGTGTTGGATCCAGCCGACAGACACGAGAAGGCAATGCACCATCTCATGAGATACATTCGCAGCACCAAGGAATATGCAATTTGCTTCGGATCGCAAGACTCCCTTATCGGATACTCAGATGCC
>LCZG01000026.1:73034-100225 GCA_001483325.1 Huntiella savannae | reverse complement strand
GGCATCCACATTAGCTTATGTCTTTATGATCTTCGGGGGCTGTCTAAGCTGGAAAAGTCAACTGCAGAAATCAGTAAGCACTTCGACCACTGAAGCCGAGTACATGGCTCTGTCTGCGTGCGCTAAGGAATCTCAACATTTGAGCAGAATTATTCGGGACATGTGGGACGGGTTTGGCCTAGATAGCCTTTGGAAAGGAAAGTTGCTTACGGCCTCTCCCAACATAAAGACTGAGTTACGATGTGTTAACGAGGCCGCAGTCGCACTCGCACAAGCCAAAGGAGGTCTGGGTCGAGTCAAGCACATCGAGGTGCACTATCACAGCCTGCGGGATCTCTCAAAGCGGAATCGGATAAACGTGGAACATGTGGCAACGGCAGACATGGTGGCAGATGGATTAACGAAGCCGTTAGCTAAGATCAAGCACATGGAGTTCGTGCGAATGCTCGGGATGAATACAGAAGCGAGCTCTGAGGGAGTGTGGAAATGAGAGCTCGGCAGGAAGTACCAAAAAGGTACCAGAACGACACTTTTATTTCACACACGTACACATAAATTAGTTTAGTTCTGCGTTGTCAGGGAAAGACACGCCATTACCATATCCCTAGATAGGACGAATGCAATCAAATGATCACAAAAAGAATAGAACCCAACAGTTATACTTTATTTCTTGTTATTCGTATAGACGTTAAAGGTCTGGTTTAGTTGACATGTTTTTGTGATCGTTTAATTGGGATTAGTTAACATGGACGTCATAAAGAAAGGAAAAATGCAATCGACATGAGATAACATGATAGACCGACTCTAATAAAAGTAGGATGTGAAGGAGACTCGGAACGGTTTTCGTGAATTTGATGTGTCTTCAATTGTGTCAAGCGGGAAAGTTTATATTCCGTAAACAACTGATTCAGAGCCACACGGGACCATGGGTGAGAATTCCAGAGTCTTTATCATTGACGTAAATTCATGATATTTGACCTACAAAAGTAAGTTCTTCCTGATACTGGATGCTTGCTGACATCATTCAAAAGCCCAGACACTGTTCTTCGCTAAACAAACATACATATGTGTACGTTGAAAACTGGCTGATGCGTAAACTGACAACCCTTTTGAAATAGCTGTTAGAAACTGGGGTTGATGGCCTCACTAAACCCCGCGAGTACAAGTAGACATCAGACAATGACTTGTGTACGGCAATAGCTTTCTGTTTTCCTGTGGTTTTGCGGTTCTTGTAGTATTGCTACTGTGTTAGTTTATTTGGTATAGTGTGTTCTGGGAATCCAGAGCGCCTCATGAGTTAGCAACATTACAGGGAGCAGAGAGTCTTTGCTTCAAATTTTGAGAAACGGTTGGAACTAACTTAATCTAAAAAAGAGAATAGTAACAAGGATAAAAATAAAACAACCGACTTGATAAAGTGAGATAACTGCCACAGTACTGTGTAAGATACTCGGACCCTTGCGTTGCTATTAGGACTATGAATTATTTAGATTGTACTTTGAGGTAGTCGTCATGTGTAGAAGACCATGGCAACAAAACAAAAAGTGAGGGTTGCTGGGACACTTTACACCAGAGATCAGATTAATAACCGGGTCATTAACATGGAATCTAATGTGACGCAAGAAAGTGAGCCATACAAGTCTCAGGTTTCAGATGGAATATATCATTGGTAGTCACCATCACTAAACACGCAGACATTGTGTGAAGGAGGTATAAATATCGAACATGGAATTTAGATCATGCTACTGATTTCACATATGGTCATCTAATTGAGATCAACGGAATTTTAGTATAAACGTTTAAGGAGTGTGGCACATGCAGGCACAAGGTAATCTTGTGTCGCACAGTGATGTAAGACAACTTGAAGAGCCAGAGCTAGACTAACACGGTATACACTCTAGTGTAGAGTTTACGGAATATAAGTTTCACAAACGGTTGATATATATCAACGGTAAGGCTTGCAAAAAGGGAAATGATTATACTCTTATAGCATTTGTCGTGTGGGAACGGAACTCAGTCTTGTTTGATACAGTGAGTGATGTCTTATCTGGCTTGCTCATGTTGTCTAGATATTCTCATTCAATTGTTGCACTACCACTGTGTATATAGTGATTTCAAAGATGTCGGGTAATTTCTCCAGCCATTATTTCGTAACAGGAAAGGGCCCTTTCGTTGATGTCTACGGAAATCTCTTGGTTAGACGACCATGTGTATTAAAGAATGTTACAAAACCCTACTAATAAACTCGTTGACAAATGATGAGTAACCGTCAAGGACTTCAAGTCGTCAATGTTGCCACCTCATGACACACCGCATCGACTAGTCGAAACCATACTAGTGAAAAACGCGCCAAAGCTCTCATACCCTCTCATCGACAAACCACATGTCGATCTGTTGTTTGTGGATTCCATATAGCCTACTTCGAATTAACTAAAGCATCGAGAGATTAAGATCAAACTCAACTAGGTATTGGCACAGAAGGCTCTCGCGCTCATAACGACACAGACCAAACATTCCTCTTAACTTTGTTTAACCTACGCCGCGGAATAGGTCGAAGCTGTTCGAGGCCCGGCCCCCGAATGTTTCCCGAGGAAAGCTAGATACGTATCAACCCTTAAAGCGGCTGGCAATACCACGGTCACGTGTACTCGGTTATCATTCCATTGCCTTAAAGAGTGAACCATCGTAGAGTCAGGGGATTGGTTGCGAAAGGGAAATGTTCGCTATACGGACACTGGCAACCGTTGGTTACTACTTTAGAAAGTTGCACAAAGGGGTTGGAAAGAAACAATGTTGTTGACACCCGCAAGCCCGACGCTATGGAACCCCGAAAAGCGTATCCGACCAACTCCACAGGAGGTATCCCCCCAAGCCATCTTGTGACCGATCTATACTCTATCATTGGTTTACATGTTACGGGATGCCACTGACTAGGTACAGGGAGGACATTAAACTTAAAGCTTAGAGACGATATTAAAGTAAAAAAACGGAAGTCACAACTCTATTAGGCGAGAGCCGCTTGGTATTTATGACATGTACTAGACAAGGCGTAAATAATTGCAAAATAACAAAAGGTCCGCCAACGATGTTCGTACTACCCGGCATATTGTCGGACTGGGAGGCATCAGCATACCACTGCGCAAAAAAGGAGTGGAATCTTTGGACTTTGTCACTAGTGCATGTTCTATCAAGGTTCATATAGGAGACAATTCCTATACAGTTAGAAGCGAACAATCAGTAGGTAGCCATCAGACAGGGCAGCGGCTGATACATATTGTCAAAAGGGACCTTTATCATCGTGTAACGCGAGAAATCAAACACGGCCATGTTAAAGCCTGCCAGACTTGAAGAAGCGACGTCATGATTGAGATTGTTTGATACTAGGGTCCTTGGACATACACTGATACAGTGATCTATAAGGGAGCGGCAACAAGATAGGAAGTAACGCGAAGTATTGAAGGAACGAGAAAACTATCTAGATATGGCAGGGGGCACACCAAACTATTGATCACCCTAGACGTTAAACCTTGTTGCTGTTTTATTTAACGTCTGCCTAACTAGCTTTACCTGTTAATACGACAGCTCTCAAGTCAACGGCGGGTTAAAAAGAATTCAGCATCCTAGTATCCCTCGTTAAGTGGCCGGTAATTGCGAGACATGCGTAATCGTAGAGGTTTTCCCAAGACCAGACAAAAAGCCAGGTGAAAAGATTGATAATGGAAAACCAAAAATTACAAACACCAAGAGGCTCTGTACTCAGCGCAGCCCGAAGGCACCCCGCGGGGTCCAGGCTCGTCCTGGTTTTTCTGGCACACAACCGATCCAGCAATAAAATCAGAGATCGGTCGACGCGGAACCTTCTTCCAAGAAACGCGCCGATAGTGAAGGTGGAAGGCCCTCAATGTGTCCATGTTCGGAGAAAAAGCTCCTGTGAGGGTCAAGAGAGGCCAACTTGGCAGCAATCAATCAGGTTGAGCCTAAGAAGAGGCAAGAACCTGGAAAAAAAGAAGAAAGGGAGTGGTGTGTGGTTTAATACAACCCACCTCGAATTGGGGGATAATCCATCTCGTGTCCGATGGAAATGGCATCTCTAACCCTGAAAGTACCATTCCGACGGTATTGAGAAATAAGGTTGTAGACGTTACACCATTCTCTCGAAAAGGAAATACTGGTGGCACCTAAACTCTTTTTACGGTAACAACTTTCTCTGTCTTATCGAGTGGAGACAAGGAAGTTCGTGAATTTCATGTCCAATCTGCTTTGACGCATACTGTACTACCTGTGCCGATCTACACATGAAACTTCTTGTATTTTATTGGTTGCCAGAGAGATACGAACTTCAGCATTACAAGCAACTCGATAAAAAGGATATCGTGGCTCGTTCACTCAAGTGACCACCTTCAACTCTGGCTGCAAAGGTAAATAACGTACTGTATGCTTATAGGTTGTGTCGTTTACATAATATCTGTAGTCAAACAAGATATAGAATTCGCAGGCCTTGTATTAGAGTAGAGAATTCGGTGACGTAACGAAGTCGGGAGAATCATGATCATCTTTTCCCTCTATTCCTCTACCTAATGGTGGCTCTAGTACTATATACATATATGCCGTCAGAGGTTCTTAAACCTCCCTATTTGGACGCTCACCCCGCAGGGATGTGTGTTCAATCAACACTATCATATAGGTGGCTGAAATCTCCTGCCCGTTTGCACACCAACGGGCGTGGACCTGTAACCCTAGATATCTGACACCTTGTTGGATGCAAACAATTGCACACCCAACCAAGCACAGTTGAAACATGTTATCGGATTGATATCACATCCAAATGTCAGCATTCTGTGTAACAATAAGTTGTGGGTGGCCTCGAAGATACATGAGCTGTAGGTTCCATGATCAAATAAGCAAGTCGAGTAAGGGCGACAGAGCTAAAAACAACGATGAAGGTGTTAGCCTTCACACCTGAAAACTTAATTTTTCAATCTTCTATTAAGTCAGACGGTTTCCTTTCTCGTGAACTATGGTTGAACACTGGGCCCACGAAAACTTGACTCGCAATTCAGTGTCACCAAATAAAGATAAATTTGCCTTAGACTTCGGTGGAGACAATAATGGAATCAACGATCACAGTACGGAATCACTTGGAACTAATCCAAGAATACTCGAATATAACCAGTTACGGAGTTCACACGTAATGTATGTTCCCGTGAAAACAGTTCAGGTGTCACCAGTATTTCCTCTTTGGGAGGCTCGTGTAACCTCTGGGGTGGTCTATGGTTGACGTGCCCCCCGTCATAATTAGATAGTTTTCCTTTCCTTTAATTTCTCGCGTTACTTCTTATCTTTTGCCGCTCCCTTATAGTTCAATATATCACCATCAGTAAACCTCCCATATAGCCTCCGCGTTATCACCTAGGTACACAAATTCCTCCCCTTCAACGCAGATTACAACGTCTTCAGAAACCAAGAAGAGGATATCCAACTCTTATACCTCCACCTCGATACCCATGTACAGCTACTAAATATGTGCAACAATGTTCAGACTCGTAAGATGCGAAGAAAGCACAATCTCCCCATCACATACGCCAAAACGAGAATAAAGCGAGCCCGCCTGCTCGATCAACCTCTCTCCCGCCTTTCTCGCCTTGCCCACTACAGCCAAAACCAACGGTGCACCATTATCCTGGGCGATTTCAACTTACACCACTAGTAATCGGACGCCGGTACTAGACCGTCAGACAAAGCCTAACAGTTTGTGGATTGGCTCCAAAATCAAGACGCTCAGCTGCTTTTAAACCACAAAGTCGTACAAAAGCAAGGGGGTATTTTTTACAGGACCTCCTCAGTCAAAACTTCGGTCATAAATTTAGCATTCACTTTACATCCCACCACCAACTCATGGGCATGGTGATATCTAGGTATGCGCAGCTCAGACCACGAATGCATCCTCCTACGCTCGTCAGCGCTGCCACAATTTACAAGCTCAAACTGATTCTTCAACTTCAAGAAGACCGACTGTGTGTTGTTTACAGAGACAATACAGTCAAAAGCCCCATAGTGCCTGGAACAGATCCAGAACAGCGATGACTTAGAAGTGGTGGCCAACACACTCTCCGAATGTCTCCAAAACACTTGCAAAGCCGCTACCCCCCGTTGCACAGCTAGCCCGCGCCGCAAACCATGGTGGAACGATGAACTAACCAAACTACGAAAGATAGGCCATCCAAGGCAAACCCAACCTAGCGACGGTCTTCTACCACCGACCCCTGGGCAAAGGATGCTACCTCCCGGCCTTGTTTAAAGCGAAGAAAATCGACTCCAAAGTGTGTAGACACTGCGACGAAGAGAACGAGTCGGTTGAACATGTCGCGCTACACTGCCCCGCATTTCTATCACAAAAGAACGATTTACGACTGGACCTTGAGGGGCCATCCATTATGCGCAAACTCTTCTTGTCTGGGAAAGGGAAAGCAGCAATGCTGAAATTTTCCAGGAAGACAGGGTTCAGCACGTATAAGTGGCCACCAACTTCTATTGTCGCCCTCCCACCCACTCCCCCAATATCGAGCACCATCTCAAATAGCAGCAACCAAATTCCTGCTTCGGGAGAGCACCCACCTGCAGTCAACCTGTAGGCCAAGTCTGGCTCCCGTCGCTAAGACCAAGTAGACAGCACTACTGAGCTGCAAAGCAAACCCCCACCCTTTCCGATGTCTACAGAAAACAGAGAACTAGAAGGTCCCGTGTACAGATACGATGGCCGACTCGCAGCTCAAAGCGAGCATGCCATGTCCCTAAATAGGGTGATGAGCCTTTGTGATTATAAAACAAATAGAGTATTGCACAAAAATGGGAAATTGACTAGGCGGATTAGAAAACTCTTCCCCCGGTCATGGTATATTTGCACGCATAATACGCCATTGTCAAAAGGGAGCCTCATACACGTGCTGGGCAGATGACTGGTGTTGTGAAAAGGAAACCCAGTGGTGACTACCGGCACACACTGCATGGACATACGCGGTACAATGTAAAAGACATCCTGGCTGAAAAGGTGACGGATTGGGAGGCATCAGCATACCACTGCGCCAAAAAGAAGTGGTACCTTTGGACTTTGTTACTAGTGCTCTTCTATCATAGTCTATATAGGAGGCAATTTCCGATACAGTGAGAAGAGGTCACAGTGAGCAGCCACCAGACATGGCAGAGGCTGACAAAAGGCATGAGGTGTACACAATTTCTGGGCGAATTCCTCCGACGCAGAAATATGCAAGTGCAGAAGGCGAGAGGTGCGCTGAATGTCTGCGCGGCACGGAGATCCCGAGTGTGGCTAGCCGCCAAGGGCTTCTGATGGTGTTCTTTGGCGGGGTAGTAAGGGTGTGGGTAAAAAGTTGGGAACAGCATAACCTTGACGTATGTTATGCCAGAAGACCCTTCCTGTTCATGGCCCAGGTAACTCAAGTCAGTTTGTATAGACGGGTTTCATGGTTATCATACTTCTCGCAATTGCGATCAGCCTTTACAAACATTTCCGGGAAGCCCAGAATTTGCAACTCTAAGGCGTATGGCCAGAACTCATACACTTGGTACACTGAACAACATGCGAGAGAGTGCACCATTACTCCACGAAGGAACCATGGACCGTGAAAGCCGTAGCTGTAGCCGTGTTTGTAAGATCAACATAGAGAACGGTCCGTTTTTCTGCCTACGGCACCGAAAGAAGTGTGTGATACAAAGATACCCCAGGTGATTTTACATGGCGCCATCGTTTTTGACTTACTTTTTCAAGGTATCACCGCTAGAACTGACATCGTCAGAGGTAACTGCCCATCTAGAAGAGGGTCTTGTGGCCTGTACCTACCAGCTGTTATAAACAACGGCTCTGTGCTTCTCTAGCAGCACATAAAACTGCACTGTCTTCTCAGTAGCTTGCTCAAAGGAACCCCGCAATAGGATGCGATATTTACCAGGCAACTCTTTCACAAAATGTTATGAGGGGTTGATGTAGCTACACAAAGTCGAGCAATATTGACGGGTGGCAAAGAGTTCAATTAAGAAACATTATACACTTATGAATCGGGTCGAGCTGATGGCACCTTTTGTAGCCCGATGCTCACAGCTAAGCATGGTAGGCTTTGCAATCCTTTAAGTTTTGCCTAGTACCTGGTATAAAGTCCAGACAGCCCCCACTCTGCAGGGTTTTTGTTCTTTCTCTTTTCTCCTTTAACAAAGTCTGTGTTTCTTGTGTTCAACGTCTCATTTAGGACTAGCCCTTAACAAAGCACACTGTGTCATTCCCTAACTTCTTTGATGGTGACGTCAAAGAAATTGTTCGTAGCAAATGATGACAACCTAATGTTTCATCGTGTCGAGAAACGATGCCGTCAAAGACAAAGCTTGATTAGGCCGTGGGACCTAACACATAGCCAGTCCGGACCTCCGCATCACCATATATCCCCTTGCTCTACTATCTCGTACGGCGGAGCATCCCAGACAGAGTGCTAACCCAGCGAGACCTGATAAGAGAACCCGTCTTAACGGAACTCGGTCAATTCAGCAGGGGAGTGGAAGCTGCTTCGCTCCCCGGCATCCTCGGGACCCGAAGCCTTTTTCGTGCGCGCAGCGTTCACGCGCTTCATTTTCGCCTCCGTCACTAAACTGCCATTTTTAAGATAGCACCCGCGAACTTTTACAAAGACACGAAGAAACGCATCTTTGATGTTCTTGTCAGCTTTGACGAGTGAGGGTTCCAACTAGAGCCTTTTTTGTACAACACTGTCACTCCACGGGCACACCAATCTTGTAGCATTATTGATGCGATCTGTTGAAAGTAGAGCCCATGTGGAAGTACCGAAAGGCGCCGAAGTGGAGATGGAGTGGCTGGAAAAGAAGTCAAGTGGGGTGTGAAGAGTTTTTCTGTGGGGCTGCCTGAGGGGTATATAAATGGGTGATGGTATCCCTCTACCATCGTTACTTAGGAGTTGCAATACAATACAGTTTTAAGTTCAAAACGATCACCAAACATGGCTAATGGTGCGCTGCCTTGTGAAAACAGTCCCTTATTGCCATTTACCATGCCGTCGAGTGAGCCCGTGTTGACATATAGAAGAAAAACACAAGGAGATTTTGTTGCGCCCTCTGACTCGTCAGTGCATAAAAACGAGAAGTTTAAGAAGGTGATTTCTTTGCCTATCCTACATATGCAAATTCAGTGGTAGCCAAGAATAGAGTACGCAGCTGCTCGGGTTCCAAGTGCTTTTTCTTGGCTCTGTGGTCTATCATGTTCGGCCAAATGGTTACGTATGGTTTTCTCCGAGCCATCCACTATTGGTGGTAGAGTGATGTATAAGGGAGCGGCAAAAGACAGAGTAACGTAAAGTATTAAAGGTAAGGAAAAATCACATAATCAGGGCGGTAAGTACGCCAAACCATTGTTACAGCTTGTCATTTTTGGGACGTTTAATGCGAAGAATAGACTTTATTGGAAAAAAAAAGGAAAGATATGGAAACTCTGCAAGCCGGGGGCCGTCTAGAATTTATACCACGTACTGGGCAACGCCTAGAGTATTGCAACCCTTAACACTCACCCTCCCTTCTATTAACCCCGAGATCATCTCGGGCTTTACACTGAGACAATTTATTTCTATACGCATGAACGTCTATTTATGCACTCCTGGCATTCAGATCCCTGTTTTTCGGAGTTAAAAGTGATTGCACTTAGGCGTGGACAGTGTGCGTTTCAGGACGTACGGTGAGTGTCTCGTCTTGCATAGTGGAGTGACTTTATACACGATCTGGTCGGGGCCGGTCATGCGGGTCGTGTCGTGAACCTATGCGTATGTATCTTTGTATATATATACCGTTATCAACGCGCAGACGAACATGCCCTCGTATGAAGATGGCAAACCCGATGAAGTTAAAGCTAATGTACGTCGTGATCTTGTAGATGTGCCTGTGAGCATCATGCGATTTTCGGGTCTAAATTGGAAGACGATGCGTGATTACCTGGGAGAGATCAAGGTTTAGCACTACCATGGATCTCATGTTTACCCGGAGTGTGCAGTTATCTTTCGAGGGTGACGCGGGTCACCTGGTTCGGAATTAGCGTCGCCAAAGAGAGTTCATAATGGACCCGGGGGCTGATGGTCGGAGAATCTATGAGCAGTCTATGCTCACTGGAGGGAATTGGACTCCGACTTCCGGAAACATACAAGACAGACATC
The DNA here is from genome assembly GCA_001483325.1 of Huntiella savannae. Taxonomy (NCBI): domain Eukaryota; kingdom Fungi; phylum Ascomycota; class Sordariomycetes; order Microascales; family Ceratocystidaceae; genus Huntiella; species Huntiella savannae. The sequence goes on along the minus strand of LCZG01000026.1, from coordinate 90,008 downwards.
CCCACCGCAAGCCATGCAGGCCAAGACCGATTTCTGCAGAGTCCGCGATACGGAGGAGGCCGAACGCTGGCTCAAGTGTGTTGCGCAGGCATCGACGGACAATCGTGTCTAATGGTGGCTCGTCAGGGCAGACAAACATCGAGCTGAACCCACGCCGTATAAAATCGGAGGAATGGAGACCGCAGAGGGCCTCTCCCAGGACCGACCATCCTCTTTTACGTTAAACGGATCTGACACAGGCTGTTACCATCAATAAGTCCAGACACCACCAACATTGCCTCTTTGGGAGACTGGTGTAACCTCTGGGGTGGTCTATGAGTTGGCGTGCTTCCCGCCATAATTAGATAGCTTTTCTTACCTTCAATATTTCACGTCTTTTCCTATCTTTTGCCGCCCCCTTATAGAGCACTGTATCACAGGCAGACGGTCAATTCGATCTAGCGTGCCTCAAGGGGTCCCCACTATCTCCACTGCCGTTTATCGCTTTCATTGCAAGTCTGCATGAGTCAGTGGCTTCGTGTCACCCAATGTTAAGGTTTACAACCTAATTAGGTTTTGCCTTTGACACTATCGAGAGTTGCCGCGCTGAAACATTTGTCATCATTGGTCAGATGCTTCTTTGTCTCCTTCGTCAAAGAAATCACAGAATGATACAAGGTGATCAGTCGGCTACAAGGCGATCAAAGGCTAGGACCGCACATAAAAGGTGCCATCGGCTCGACCCAACTATTGAGTGATTTCTGTTCTTTATCGAACTTCGTGTTTCCTGTTTCCACTGTCCGATTTCGTGTGACTGTACTGACCCCAACACCCAAATGTTACTTGTGCTGGATTGGCAGACGATACTAACTTGCTTGTTCGAGGTGATTCCTGGGAACACGTCAGGGTCGCTCTGCATACGGTGTTTAGCTTGGGTGATGAATGGGTGATTAGCAGGTGACTTGTTTTTGAGCCCAGCAGGAGCGTTCTTATGGCTCTCAACGTTCACACGGCGAATCAGTGGAACAGCAAAGTTTCTACGTTGAGAGGACAAGGATTATCGGTAGTGACAAGTGAACTTTTTTGGGTAGTTGGATTAGTTCTCAAGGAACTGGTACAGCACAGTACAATGCTCTACTATTCAAAATGGGAAACAAGACCAACTTCCTCGCCGTTTTATCGAGAGCTGACCAGGCCAGCGGGGCTATCTCAAAATGATCAGAATGGTCTATCACAAGCCGCGTTTAACTTATGTTGTGGGAGCTCTCGCTTTTGTGGGACTCTCTCAGACCCAGGTATTGAACCTTCTCGCTCTTAAGGCGGCAGTGCCGGTTAATTTCAGAGTCCACTTTTTTCGCGCGGAGCAACGCTGGTAGGTAGTTCCTTTTTCTCATCGAGAGGTGGCAGAAGGTAGTTAACAGTAAGCGAGGGCCTTTTATCGGGCTGTGTGTCGCTACTTTAGTACCGCCCAGCCTGCTGTAATTTTTGCCGTGCTGTCCTTCGGGGTTGTCAGGGGTCAGATGGGTGAACTGTGTCTGCCACTCCCTCATTGCGCCCTCACGCATGGTTCGTTTGATATAGCTTGCCGTCATCTTGGGTTTCTCTATAAAGGAGAGTTGTAAGGTATCCTTGGCGCTCTGGTCGATGACAACCTTCTTCTGTGATACCCTCGAAATGGTACCTTTGAGGTCTGGAGTCGCCATTTCCATGGAACACATAATGAATTTGCCCTAAATTCGTTGATGGTTGTAGTAAACCACACATTGCACCGTTTTTTCCTTTTCATCCAGCTCATTTCACCTCCTCTTGGGGCCAGCCTGATCGATTGCTGCCATGCTGGCATCTCTCGACCCCCTAGAGAGCATTCTTCACTGGACAAAAAACTCTTGAGGACACACTCAAGCCCTCCGCCGGCACTCCGCCGGCACTCCGTCGCGTTTCTTGGAAGAGGGTTCTGCGCTGGACGTGCCTCGCTTCTATGCGTCCTTTACCGGTCCATACTGGCTTGGTCGAAGGGGGATATTTTTTGATATGGAGGAACAAAGAAAAACTTTCAATTACCGGTAGTGCAAAGGTTTACAAAAATAACATCGTCAACGAAGCATAGGAAGAGGACAAGAGTGTTGTATGTCGCTCCCACTCATTGACGGGATTCATGCCGCAAGCCGACACCCTCTGGAAAAGGTTGATCTATTTCGACCCCTACGAAGATAGATGTCAAAATTTGCGGGAAGGTTTCACAGGACATGTATCGTCAAGCCCCTCCTGATGTTTGTCACCGGGCCCTACGTTGGTCAGAGGAGGGTTCCTCGGCGAAATGCATTTGCATCTCCTCACCCCTCGGGACTGGCCTAAAGGACATCTTTATGATCAGGCGCGCCGGGTGAGGTCGTCGTATTGATAGTTAGCCCTGTTCAGGTAGACGATAAATAGTACAGCAACAACAACAATCCGGTCGACGAACTCGTTACCTGGGATTCCTATGTGACCTGGGCACCACTGGACGACGATTTTGGCGGTGTTGACGTGGGGCGGGTGGCGGCGCACCATTTCGGACCTGTAGGTTGGCTGTCAATTGGGGTATAGAGATGTCTCGTATCCCAAAGTCACGAGAGCATTTCCTACACGGGATTTTGGAGTGTGGGATGCAAGGATTATGTTACTAAGACGAGGAGGGGGCTTGAGGCTTAGATGGGGAAACGGAGTGGATGTGGGTGCGTTGTCCGGAGGAAGGGTGGACGGAAGTGGGTACCCTGAGGGCGGCCCACGAGGTGCGGGAGCAGTTAAAGAAGCTGTCGTTGGGGGCATAAGAGGAATGGGGAGATGGGTACATAATGAGTTACGAATTTCTTTTTAGTTTTGTTTTTGATTTAGGCTATTGTTATCATGAATAACAGTCTCTCCATAGGCTTCGGCTGGCATGAGAGTAATGACACAAAACAAATGTTACTAAGCTGCTACCCGCGATTGCGGGGGATGACTAATATCTGGAGAATATATAGTCTCTCAATGTGTCCCTCTTCATCTGTTCTTCTCTTGCTCTTTCAGATAGACAACTGATCCGACAGTAACTGAACGACAAAAATGTCAAGGGCTTGTCACAATGAGACGTTAAATGCTAGAAACAGAGGCTTTGTTAAAGGAGAAACTATCAAGAACGAAAACTCTGCAGAGTGGGAGCTGTCTGGGCTTTATACCAGGTACTAGGCAAAGCCTAAGGGTTATAAACCCTAACAAACAAGGACAACTATCTTGACCCCTTCTCTATACTCTGATAGTCACAGCGACAACCCCACTTTAGCATTGGCTCTTCTAAGCGGCGTATGACTGCTTGGCTGTCCGCGAAGATGTAGGCGGTAGGCGAGCAGCCAGCCAGGTCTCGAATATGCTTGATTGCCTTAAGATGGGCGTGTGATTCGTAGTCGGCGACTTGTCAGATTGTGCCCTGTCTGGAGATCCCGGTTAGGGTTGGGGCTCTGAAGAGCAGACGTAATAACCTTATGATCACTGATATCACTACAATCAATAACAAAGACCAAAGGATCCATCTTTTTGGCGCAGTGGTACTCGCATGCCCCCTATGCTTTGGCACGACTTCTAAGTAGACACCAAGAGGACCGTTCATCTGGGCTATCACCTTTGGGTCCTAGAAGTGGGCGAGGGCAAAGGCTGTCGAAATGCCTTCTTTTGAACCGTCGGTGTAGATGAAATTGCAGTCCTCTAGCGTATTTTGGTTAGCTCTTGGTGAAGTTTGAGGTAGGCGGTCGTTGTGTCCTCCTTGGACAGTTTTGGAATTGATGTTGACAGTGGGAGTGGCGTCTGCCATGAGGCTTCCCAGTCTATTCTATTCCAGATGACTGTGGTGTTGTCAGGTACGGATTGTCGAAGGGTAGCGGCAAGGAACTGGATTTGTCCGACTGAGCTAGCTGTTGCGCGGCCAATACTGTAGCAGGCTTAGAAGGTTGTCAGTATTTGCGGGCGAACGGGATGGGATATCTGAAAGCCAAGAGCGCACAAGGCAGAGGGCTTGTTCTTCAAGGTGAGGGCGACGGTGACGGGCATGATTCTAGCTTTAATATTCCAGCTTCTATCTCAGCGGGCCAATATGGCACAGCATAGCTATTGCCGAGGATTCTTTTTGCTACCATGTACTGAAGGGATTCGAGCGGATTCACCAGACCGGCGGATTTCTTCTGTGTCCGCTATAGGTCTGAGCCATATTCTACAACTGGGTACAGCGCAGTTTGATAGATGGTGCGGACGGCTGTTACAGAGAGGCCACGGGCTTGACCGGTGATGCGAAAGACTCCTGGAAGGCTATTACTGCCTTGCTTGCACGATTGCAGACATGTTGATGTAAGATTATGTGGGGGTCTAGTGTGAATCCGAGTCATTAAACAGTGTCTATGGGCACAATTATCAGTACCTGGTATAAATTCCAGACGGCCCCCACTCTGGAGAGTTTTCTTTCTTTTGCTTTTCTTCTCTACCAACGTCTCTATTAACGTCCCATTCACGACTAGCCCTTGACATGCGAGTAAGTACACTGACCCCGCCGCCGCCAGCAGGACCAAGGTTGAACTCCAAAACCTCAGGCAGGGCAGGACCCCCCTGACTGACCACATCCAATGTCACGAGAACCTGGTCAACACTGTCGGCGGGCCGAGGATGTTGGACGATTACAGGGTTGAATTGCTGCAAAAGTCGCTTTCCGGCGAGATCATGGATGTCCTGTATGTCCAACTATCCACGACGCCCATGGACTATGCCGGCTGGCGTACCAAGCTTGTTAAGATTTCACAAGGAATGGCTGCCTTGAGACAGTATCAGATTTGCCACGACGGTGCCGCTTCACGTCCCGCGTTCCGCGGTTTTTCTAACCAACCTTCTGGAGCCTATCATTTCCGTCACTCTGGTGCTTCCCGTCCCGCAACCGTCGCGGCTGCCGCTCGTGCTGCACCCGCTACTCCTACTGCTCCTGTTGCTCGCCACCCTGACGCGATGAATGTTAGGGGCTAGTCACTGAAGGGAGACTTAAAATGCGAGATAACGGAGACTTTGTCGAAGAAAAGGAAAGAAACGAAACTGTGCAGGGTGGGAGCCGTCTAGAATTCATACCAGGTACTGAGCAACGCCTATAAGGCTACATACCCTAACAATCGGTCGCCTTATCAAGACCAAGAGAGCGGGTGTAAAACCAGCGCTCAAGCAAGGCCCCCCTCCTTTCATCATCAACACCAACAATGGCACCACCAACGTTAAATCGCCCAGGCAGCTGCGCGACCCGATTAGATTTCAGGGAGTCCCATACGCCATAGCCGTCAAGAACATCACCAAAGGTAAGCTTGCCGCCGTCACCTATGCATCGGAAGGTGCGAGAGCCTGTTGGGGTCAGTATAGTCACACGAAATCGGACTGTATGGACAAGAAACAAGAAGTTCGATACAGAACAGAAATCACTCAATAGATGGGTGGAGCAGATGGCACCTTTTATGTGCGGTCCTCGCCTTTGATCGCCTTGGGGCCGACTGACCACCTTGTATCATTCTGTGACTTCTTTGATGATGGAGACAAAGAAGCATCTGACAAATGATGACAAATGTTTCAGCGTGGCAACTCTCGAACTCTCGATAGTGTCAAAGGCAAAACCTAATTAGGTTGCAAACCTTAACAGAGCCCACCTATTCTTAAACAAGTCTACTGGGATCTCCCGGCTCAAACCATATGGATAGCCCGGAGTAACCATTCAGGAGTTGTAGGTCAATTTAGTGGCCTATGGTGTAAAAAAGGAAAAATATCCCCTTCTTCAATTAGGAGTACTCGAAGCATAACGATATCAACGCCAGAGGCTTCCCAAGATGGCTAGTGAAGCCGTCACCCAACAAGACCGCAGGGTCAGTAAGTAGTCTTTGCTGTCTGCGACCCCAGTGAGGCTGATGGATGCCTGTTCACAACTACGTACCTCTCAGCAGTGACGACGAGAAGCGTTCCGTATTTGACTGGATGATTCAGAGATCCCGAGAATTTTCAATACTTCCACACAACCGCAGCCACAGATCTATCACCATGAAAAGAAATATTTAAAACTGTTGAAAAAGGAGCTCAATCGGAGGTACTGGCCATATCGGACGGAAGCTAAAAGTGAGATGAAGGCTCGGAGGTGGTCTCAAGTGGCAATCAAGCACGCGGATTAGTGAGGATGAAAAATTCCCTCATGTGTAGCTACTTGAAGAATACAATAAAAGTTCAACAAAATTTAATAAAAACAGCTGTTGACTGAGACATGTGATTTGTGTGCAGGAACCACATACATGGAAGGGCAAGGATGGAAAGCGAGAGGCATTGAGACACAAACTCTACACCCATTTTCCAGAGCACTCAGCCTGACAATTTCCCGCCACTAGAGCGCTAACATATATGAGGCTCTATATTGAGTTTGGCTCCGACTAATGTGGCTCTTGGACCCTGGGAGACGGATGCCCAACTTCTGAAAATCTTACCAAACGACAAGGAACCCTACCACTTATGCAATTTGTACAATGGAAAGGTGTACCAATACCATCCCGTGAAACTAGCTAGGTCAACGCTTTCCCCCGCGCGTCTCTCTTCTATGCAAAGAATGAATCCCACGAAACAAATAGACAACCTTACTCTCCCAACACTACTTGTAGGCGGCTTCAACCTCCATCATCCTGGGTGGGGCTCGCGAAGGATCATCGTCTTTGAAACAAGAGATGTGATGGTTTAGCCCACGGGCCGAAACGCCACGCTTCTTGTGGACGAAGAGGTACTCGAGCGAGAAAGAGACACTTACCACAGCGCAAATATGGACCACAGTTCAGTTCTGGACCTCGCCGTCATCCTTGGCACATTCCTTTGGAAGAATGCAATAGTGATATCGTGGGCTAATGGGTTCAGAACGCAAATGTATACACCCGAAGATGGAGGAAAGGCCTGTTCCATCTATTCTAAACGACAGGCCGGCAGCGTGTAACCTAGACAAAGCAGACTGGATTAAGTTTGAATAGATCGTGATGGCCCGTGTGGGCCCTCTAGAAGCGTTCTTACAAGAGGCAGGCGATATCCAAGCGTGTGCTACTGCTCTTACCGGAGCCCTCTAAGAGGCGGCGCGAGTTGTAATTCCTCTCCGAGAGTTGTGCATGGAGCCAAAAGATGGTGGACTTCCAAAATTAAACTGAAGAGAAAAAGTCAAATTGAGGGCTGAAAGGCTCTTTAAGAAAACATGATCCCAGAGAAAGTTTGGAAGTACATCAGATGACAGTACGACAAAGACTTAGAAACAGCAGAAATCTGTGCTGGGAGACTTACCCAGGTAAAGCGACCGGCGCCGGGGTGTACGGACTTTTGAGGTACGCCATACCTGCAGCCAACCCAGCTTTATCTTGCCGTTCCTTCCAACACCAGATAGCAGAAACTTTCGAGCAGAAGACGCGGCTTTTATGTCTTTGCTTCCTACGAACGATGGTACTTCTCCAACTCAAGTAGGTGAAGTTCCTTTGCCAAATCGCTTCACTCCACCCCAATTCTCTTCAATCACAGCAACACCTACCAGCTTGCCGGATTCTTCCAAGTGGGAGTGGCCCGCGCTAGACAAAAGTGAAGGGCAATGATGTTGTCACCCTACGAGGCCCCAGGCCCAGATATGTTATCTTTTGCTACCATACCAAAGCATATCAATTCGCACCATCAATATTTCGCCTCACATACCGAAAAGTCTTCACATCGGGAGTACATCTTGGTACCTGGATGAAAGGTATTGGAGATATTTCGCAAAAGCCAGAAGAGAAGCCTACTCACAGGTCAACTCCTACCGAGTAATCTCCCTTCTGAACTGCCTTGGCAAGGAAGGTCATGGAAAAGATATTTGTTTGGAGGCTAAGTTGCTGCGTCACACTAGGCAAGAAGGTGCCGAATGTGTCGCAGCTAGGCGACCGGAAACAGCTATTCACTGATGATGCGCTGATTCTCCTTGAAGCCCAAGATAAACGGTGGAAGGCGGAAGGACTCAAAACTAGTAGTCTTTTCCTTGTATGAAGAGTGCGTTCGACCACGCTCACAAGAATAAATTACTGCATAACACGAAACAACTCGGTCTGCCAGACGGCATTACCCTGTGAGTAGAGTCGTTGCTTTCAGGTCGAAGTATGTCACTCAGATTCGAAGGACGGCAGAGCGCCGTTCAAGTGTCAGGATGAGGATATTACGAGGAAGCCCTACATCGCCTATATCATTCATCTTCCAAGCAAGAAAAGCAAAGGTGCAGTGTGCTCTAGTTAAACTTCTTCAAGTACATTACATCGACGACGTGCGTTTCGTGCTGGCATCTCTAGATCCCCAACGAGAAACCGCAGCATCCCGGAGAGCATAATGCTGGACCTCGAACTGTCAATGGCCTGTGACTCACCGGACGTTAAGCGCGAGGAACAGAGACTTTGTTGAACTACGAGGGAAAGGAATGTAAACTTGGAAGGGTAAGGCCCATCTGGAACTTGGACCAGATACTACGCGTATCAGAAGGTGTTGTAGGCTGAACCAAATATAACTGTGGTGAAGAAAGAAAGGAAAAGATACGATGGAAGGCAGATGGGTTATCTATTGTCTTAGCAATGATTGATATTTTAAAATTCCATTTGCAACGCAGGGAGACATGTTTCCCCTTTTATGCTAGATCAAGAGTGGCTCGAATGTTTAAAGTCGGTCAGTACATGGGATAATGCTGAGCTGGCCCTCGGGACTTTATCTTGCGTTGGCAAAAGCTTCCTGCGTCAACAGGGCTTTCCCGTTCTAGCACAAATTTCTGGCACTGAGAGAACAGAATTGTTTAGATTGCGCTACTGGGTGATTTTTACCATATTTTTGGATGGAGCTGACTTAGCATCGCGTTGCAACTTTATGTATTGAGCATCGTGCTCTCGGAGCTTATGACTTCCAACTTTTCTATTTTATCGATCACCTCTTTCTGTCATGTTTGGCACTTTCGCCTATGTGACTATGGGATATCCGTTATGGTATCTCATATCTGGCATGTACGTTGATACGTTATCTGCTGTGCATCGAGTGTTTTGGCGTGTTTTGCATGCTTGTATATTGTGGATGAGCCTATGTTATATCTTGTGTCCTCTGATGTCGATTGAGTTAGTTCTTGTGGGTAATGCTCCATGTTTTTCGTGATATACGTGTGTAATGTCAGATAGTCATAGACATGGCTTGGTAAACATTTGAAGTCGAACTTCTCTAAAACCTTGGAAAAGCAATTGAGAAGACTGTCTTAATGGTTATCTAAACCCACGCAGGGCCTTGTTTAGTTTACAAGTTTGGACTTAAGATGGTGACCATTTGGTAGTTCAATAAAGATCCCAGAACAAATTTTGGCATAGGCCAAGGCATTCTTGACATCAAAGGAGAGGAAAGGCACACCTAGTAGGTTGAGTAGCCAGTAGTAAATTGAGGTTTCTCATCCTTGCATGCAGTGACAAATGAATGAATGTAATCTGAAGCAAAACTTCAGTAGCATCCCTTGACTACACATTTGTCTCTGCTCTTGGTAATTGACTTATGAGAGTTCTTGTTGATTTCGTAAACTCATGTCCTTCTGTTCTGGAATCACATTGGAGTTGTCCAGTATTCTTTCAGTAAACATCGTCAAGGAAAGAACATCCGCATTCATTGTCACTTCAACACGCGCCGGCTTTTGAGTTATCCGTTTCTCGCCCACTTTGGTTTCTTCCTCTAGGAATATGTAAACACTTGTGTGCACGCCACGCACAAGGTACAACGCAAGCCACGAAACCAACCACTAACCATCTCTGAGCACGAAAGACTCCTTGAGCGCAAGGTCACCAAGATCCAATGTACTAATTCGGTGGTGCATTCCGGGGCACAAGATAGCGTGTAACGGGTGACATATCCCTATTTTGAAGGTGGAATTCGAGAATGATGATCACTAGCAGAATACGCACTTTATCAATCACCATCCTACTTTTCTGCTTTAACTCCCTTGGACCTACTATGATATTTCATGCAGTTTTATACTGTGTCTGGCACATACTCACATCGTTATACATTGCCATAAATATATAAGCAATATTTTCGAGAAACATCGTCAAGACGATGGGATCGTCTGCCGGAAACATCAAGCGTACGCTTCGCATTGAGGGGATTTACTCAACGGAAAGGGCTCATCATCCTCCACACAGTTAGAAGTCTACTCCACAATCGAACTCTTCCAGAGCGGCTCCGGGAAAAAGCAGCTATTCGAACAAGTATAAAAGTAGACGAGGAAGACAAGACAAGGTAGGATAAAGGTCAATGAAATGTTGTTTTTGTTGGTAATTATGGTTCAAGACTATAGGAATTGAGTGAAGAGCAACTGCATAACATGTCAGAACTAAGTCTCACAATACCTCAACACACGTAACATGACATGCCAATATACGGACGAGATAACAAACAAAGTCCAACGCCCAATGTAAGCCACAAGGCAGGATATGACAGACCGAACAGACGACTGGGTGAGAGCGTAGAGATCTCGGGGGTGAATATCTTGCGAACTAAACAAACTCTGTACCTATCTCTCTCTATCTCACCTTTTCTCTCTCTCAACGACCTCTTTGTATCTTACAGATCATGAACGAGGTCTTCATCTTTTGCTAGCCCTGATACCAAGTTTCTTCTGCTTCTTCAAGCCGGTCCAAGCGGCTGCCCTCGTACCTCTGCATCCCAATCATCTGAACGCCGCTTCTATCCACTCCATCTGCAGCTTCAGAAACGTCATGAATCTAGTCAAAGTCCCTACCGTTTTCCAACTGGAAAGCGCTGATCAGTACCCTGAGGGGGTTGGTCGCACGATCAATGCCTTCCAAGATACTCTCTTTCTTGGTCTGTTATCTCACCGACCCTGACAATATTGTTTCCACTCCTGAGGCTCAGAAGGTCTAGTTTGACTTCAAGGCATGCGTCTGCTCTCACGAGTTCAACTCGGTGACCACACTGGACTCGCCATTCCAGGTGTGAAGATGCCTGGAGAAAGGTAACATTCTCTAAGGATTTATCGTCATGATCTCGGAGATGCAGAGCCTCCTGGATAGCACTTTGTAGAATTGCAGTACTATCGAAATTTATGTGCCCCATCTCAAAGCATTCGTACTGCTCTCCCGCCAGGGCACAGCTTCCGGGAGCAACAAGCTTAGGGGATGAACCATTTGAGGGAATCTGAAGCCAAATCATCAGGGGGCGCAAGTGTCTGACCTTGAATATCTAGATATACTATTCAAGCACCCTCTCGGCGAGTCCAGAAGATATCTCCTCGAGAGGAATGGATCCAAGTGGAATAGTGTCCTTACGCTGAGTCCGGCTATAGAGGAAAAAGCTCTCAAAAGCTACCAGGGGTACGAGGTGCGCACATTAAGAACGGACTATTCACTCGGACCAGAAGTGCTTTTTCCTGCGCCCAGACTCTGCTCTCGAAGGAAGTAAGCCAGGCGGGCCATGGAGTTTCAACTGAAGGATCAGGTCTACAACACCGAGCAACCACGACATCTTAGCGGCGCAGAAATACTCCGGTGATCCAGAACACAGCATCCGGCTATTTAGGACCAGTTCTCCAGAGGTTCTGAGACAAAAAAGTAATCCATTTACAACAGGATCAAATCACTCAGTCATCCACGATGGTGCAGCAGCGAGGCACATCTTTTGCCAGAGATCTAGCTTCTCTAGACTTGCGCGGACTTCGTCGAAGATCACATCGGGAGATGCTGCTAGTCAACCTGCTTCTGGTGCTGGAACTGTCAGTGAGGTATTATCAGATGGAAAGGTATCACTTACATGATCAAACAGCCCAATCTTGGTCTGAAATTGGAATACACGTTGATAGCCTGCCATATCTGGCGAACATAAAGTATATATCTAGTGGAAACAAGTTCTAACTGCAAGATAAGTCTACATCAGGTCTAATCACGTCCGGTGTCTGTCCCGGTCACATGGGCATTGCTGGCAACGAACGTGCGGATGAAGCCGCTAAAGCCGCCCTGGAACTAGTCCCACCAGATAAGCCCATCGTCACAGCCAGCTACTTGAAACGGGCGATGAAAGAACATGTGAAGAGGAAATGGCAAGACTTGATCGCCACGGACACCCCACAAGCAACCGGCTTTTGTGGTTCACGTTACCGCAGGATGGGAGGAGGCACCGCAAAGATACACAAGCCGATGCAAGGCAAACACAACCTTACGACGGCCTTCTACCACCTCCTCATGGGCAAAGGATGCTACCCCCAGCCTTGTTTAAGGCCAAGAACGTCAACTCCCAAGTGTGTAGACACCGCAGTGAAGATTACGAGTCGGTTGAACATGTCACACTAAACTGCCCCGCATTTCATTCACAGCAAAACAATTTGAGACTGGAACTTGGGGAACCGCCCACTATGCCCAAACTCTTCTTCTCCGACAAAGGGAAAGCAGCAATGCTGAGATTTATCAAGGAAACAGGGTTCGGCACCTATCGGTGGTCACCAATCTCCATTGTCGCCCTCCCACCCACTCCGCCAATCTCCAGCGCCAACTCAAACAGCAGCAACCAAATTCCTGCCCCGGAGAACAACCACCTGCAGTCAACCTGTAGGCCATGCCTGGCTCCCGTCACTCAAACCAAGCAGACAATACCACTGAGCCCCAAAACAAACCCCCACTCTTTCCTATGTCTACAGAAAACAGAAAATTAGAAGGTCCCGTGTATAGATAAGATAGCTGGCCCGCAGCTCAAACCGAGCATGCCAAGTCCCTGGATAGGATAATCAACATTTATGATGATAGAAAATTACTTTCGGTGTCTGTTCAAAAGGACTTGACTGTCTGTCCACTGAGCCTATATACTACATTCCTAAGTTCTCTTGTCTATCTATGGCCCCAACATAGGCCAACAGAGCTCCAATAATTTGAACATTTGACACCACAGACCTGGCCATCCAAACAACAACATTTTATGGAAACTTGCTACCCACACAATTGGTTTCAACTCAATCGTGAACATCAAAGATCCATGGAGCAGGCATTCGGACTGCCAAACGTCTTTTGAGGGCATAGTCCAGGACGGGATCAACCACGAGGTGAACAACCCACTACTGGAATGGAATACCTGGAAAAAGTCTCGAGTTCGCTAATTAGGCTAACCACTCCGCCCGATGACAGGGGATCCAATTAGATCCTTACTTCTCTGGGCAAAACGACCATATATCTGCACATCTGTATGTCGAAGTATGAGTCAGGACCATTCTCCTGCTGGAATTAATTCGAGTCGCTAGTTGAAAACTAGTCGGGAAGGAAATCAAATACCTGGTTACAGACAATGGTACAGAGTAGACAACTAGCATTTTCTAACCATGTCTTTGAGATAGTGGTATCGTGCACCATAAAGGCCCAGCATACACACCCCAATCAAATGGTCTTTCGGAAAGCATACATCTCACCGCGGGCAACAAAGTTGAATGTGAACTTGAAAATGTAAAGCTTCCGAAGGGATTCTGGGCAGATGTAGCTCTATACTCCGCAATTCCCTATAATGCCATGCCACGGTTACAAATCAATATCGTTACGCGTTGTCAGTACGACATGGAACACCTCCAGGCATATCCGCTCCCCTCATCACATCTTTGGCTTTCCATGGCACTTCGAAACAACGTTTCTGACAATGTCAATCTTGACAAGAGAGGAATTGAGCCCATTGTCAATGGTTCAAACCAACCTATTGACAAAATATGTTGCCTTACAGCACATGAATATTTCTCCACGAGAGATATTCTGCAACATATATAAAGGTATAGGAGAACGGGAAGGAAAGGTTAGGAGTACAATGGACAAATAGTTCACTGTTGAGCCGGAAATACCAAATCCGTCGCAACACTAAGACCGAGATGCCACGATCTTGAATCAACTTGATCGTATTCCAAGCGCTGCCATCCAACCGAGGACACGTACTGCCAACAAAGTCCAACTACACTTCCAAGATATCAATGAAATCGGTGGGTTTGCACTCTTTACCACTCTCAAAAGTATTAATGAACCAGAAACGTATGAGCAATGATAACTTCCACAAGAAAGAGGGAACTGCAATGAAGAAAAGCAAAGCCGAGCGAGGCGCAATATCGAGTGTCACTGCACAAGACACATATACTCCTACATAGTGGAATAACCACCTAGAAAAGCATGTAGTTGGAGGCAACTGGGTGTACAAGATCCAGCGGAACTCCGATAATTCAACTGCACAATCGAAAACCAGATAGGTAAGTGGGGACTCAACCAAAATTTTGGTATCGATTATTACGAAACATTTCCTATTACATGCAGGGCCGACAACTATCGAGTCATCTTTGTCCAGGCAACGTGATACAAATCGCCACTCCTTCAATGAGACGCCGAGAACGTTTTTGTCCCCATAAATATTGACACTGACATATCCATTGAACTACCAAATGACCACTATCCCAAGTCCAAAACTGGAAAATTGAACCAAGCTCTGTATAGTTTCAAACAATCACCAAGAATGTGGTACCAATTTCTATTCAATGTTGTAAAGGAGTCCCACTGCAAGTGTTTACCGAGTGACGAAGATATATTTGTGACACCTCAACCGCTGATAATCCTGGTCTGCCACATAGATGACAGTATCATCACTGATAAATGGCACCTTGAGGTAGCACCCAGTCAAGACAATACAGTCTAAAATCCAAATCCAGTCCCTTGGTGACAGCAATACATTCTTAGGAATCCATACGCTCAGGAATATGGATACACGAGTTCTTAAACTCCACCAACAGCAATATACTACGAGGCTCCTGGAGACGTTTGGGGAACAGCATGACAAACTATCAAAAACCCCTATCAAAGCTAGCCTCAAGCTGACATGAATTCCCGTCAAAGCATCACCACACACAGTCAAGCAGGACAAGCAAAACTTGGACTCTAATCTATATCTCGCCATCAACATATGACCAGAGTCTACCTATGTTACCCACAAACGTGTGAGATTCGTGGCTAATCCAGGCTGAGAACATCTCGAGGCGCTTCATAAGCTCTGGAAGTACGTCGTGTTCATCCAAAATCACAAGCTCACCTCCTACAATTGGCCGTCAACACCATCACTGATCGGATATGTTGATATAGATCAGGCCAGCGATCCCGCAGGCAGAGAAAGCACAACGAACTCAATACACATCTTCTACTTCGGAGTCCACAATCTAACTAGGTGGCACTGAGGTCTTCAGAAACATGTCTCACTCGCCAGCTGTGAAGCGGAGTACATTGCTCTAAGAGGCCTTCAAGGAAGGAATTTATCTGAGCACAAATACTTTACAAATGTTAGAGCGTCTACAAATTCAATCAGCAATGTCTGTACCCATACTTGTGAATAACCAGTCTGCCATTAAGCGATCCATAGGCACAGAGCTCCAGAAAAAGACCAACCATGGCGATATCTCCTATAATTTTGCACGAGAGCAAGTACCGGAGAATAGAGTTAAGGTTCTGCATGTATCAATAACTGAATAAAAAGCTGAAGGATTTGCAAAGCCTTTCGAGGGCATCAAGCAAATGGGAGCTTTGGGTGTTTTGTTGATATTTATACATGAGAGTCAAGGAATATCTGAAAGTACAAGTGCATACATAACGCGTAAATCATGGAACATCACCCGCGAGACCTAGCTCTAACATCATTTTAGCACACAAAAACGACATTTATGCATGACGTTCACATACAGACAACCGACACTTTGAACACGCAATTATACAAACATCCATTGCAAGAAAATATGGGAACACAAATGAACACCGCGAAGCACATACACAGACATCATATAGTCATTTCAGCCAGCCCACGAGTTCTTCGATGGCCCACCCAAGTTCAGAACCATAAGTAGTAATGGGCATGATTACGGTTTTGTAGAGTTGCCGGATAGCCTTCGTTGATAGACTGCAGTGTTGGCCAGTCAGGCGGATGATCTCGCTATATGCATCTTTATGAACACACTCTTGCACGTGCTAATTAAAGTATAGACGTGGGTGAAGGATAAAACCAAGCCATTTCAGTGTTTCACTTAGCGATATTTAGATATCTCCCACTCGGACGCATGCTTCTTTTGCTTCGCAGATTTCGTGCAGTGGAGTAGTTCTAGCTTTGAGGATTCAAACTCGATGCCCACTTCGTGGACCATCTGGGTCAAGTGTTCGAGATGCCGGTTAAAAGTTTGGCAGTTGGATTTGATCAATTTTGAGACGACGGCTGCCGTGATGTCCTCAATGTCGGCAAGGACCAGGGACGGTGTTGACAGCTCTGTGAGCAGTGGTGGTGGAAGTTTCAGAGTACGTGTATATCAGGAATAGGATTGGCAAGATTGGGCTGCCCTGAGGTACTCCACTGTTGATGCCATTGAGATCACCAATGTGATTCTAGATCTTCAGTTGGATGTGGCGTGCCTGGAGAAAGCTGTTGATTCAAGTAAGACATTGGATCGGGAGTCCAACTTCCATCCATTTTCTGAAGACTGCGTTCTAGTCTACATGGTCGAAAGCTCCTTTGACGTCCAGAAAAGCGATGTTCACTGTGAGGTTTTCCTTTTTCCATCCGGCTATTTGGTCCCTGACGAGTAGTTCACCGTCGATAGCGGAGGGTTAACAGCTTCTCCTGAGTTGGCTGGATCTAAGATTCGATCGTCAGCTGCAGTCATATAGCTAAGACGTCGGGTATACATCTTTACAAGCATTTTTCCCGATCAGTCGAGAAGAACAATTACGCGGTAGGCTTTGACCAGCTAGTAGTCGGGTTCGTCCTTCTTCGGGATGATGACATCAGTGCCTTGCCGCCACGCAGATGGGTGCACGACGAGGTCAAACAGTTTGCAGTTTACAGTATGCTGATATGATGAGTGCAGGGTGTGTTTCGAGTGCTTGGTGGGTGGATGATAGAGGGGGTCATTCCATCTGGACT
>LCZG01000026.1:0-72974 GCA_001483325.1 Huntiella savannae | reverse complement strand
CTGCTTGGTTTGAGCGAGGGGAGCCAGGCATGGCCTACAGGTTGACTGCAGGTGGTGGTTCTCCGGGGGCAGGAAGACTGCCGAACTTGTTGGGGAGTGTCGACTTAATCGCCCAGAGGATTCTGTTGTCGGTGATGGGGGCCAAGGAAATTTTGGCCGTGTAGTCTGGTGCCAATTTTAATGGTTCATCTGACCTTTTGCTGTAGTCTTGCTCGCCACCCAGAAAGGAAAAGAAGGCGTTTTCTTTTCCATGGAATTCGTGTCCAGCGATACCGGTGTGCTGAATGGTGGGGACTATGTTGGGGTGAATCCCGCGGGTGTACTTTGAAATAGTATAGATTTCCGGGCCTTGTGCATTTTCAGGGAAGGTATTCCAGTGGTATTTCTCCACTGCCCGGATGGCTCTGTGGATAGTTTTGCGGTCATGTATGTACAGGCACAAGGGAGCGCAGCCTTTCTTGTATATTCGCTCGGTGCGCTTGGCTAGCTTTCCGAGTCTAGCTAGCTCATAAATCCACCCTGGTTTCCTCCGCAGGCTACCTCTGCACCACGGGATGATAGTTTAGCAGGCCTCGTGGAGGCATTGACAGAGTACATTAGCTACATTTTTGAGGTCATCGCTTTGTTGGATCTGACCTAGGTGTTGTGCTGCTTTGGCCTGTATTGGACTGCAAATAGTTCTTAGTCGGCTTTCTTGATTGAAGAAGTTCTGTAGAACGTGCCGCCTTGCAGTCTATAAGCAGCTGGGCATCTTGGCTCTCAAGACATTCAACGAACTGTTGTGCTTTGTCTGTAGTCCTGGTGCTGGCAGACGACCACTCGGGGTGATGTAAGTTGAAGTCGCCTAGAATGATGGTGCGTCGATGGTCTTGGCCGTACCGGGCAGGTCTAGTGACGCGGGTTCGCTCTATTGTTCGTTTGGCGTATGATGTAGGGGATTATGTTTTCTTCTTAACCTGCGGGTCTTGGCATTGTTGTATACGTTGAGTAGCTTCACATGGATGTCGAGGTGGAGATATCAAAATTTGAATAACTCCTTCCTGGGTTTTGAAAACGTCGAAGTCGGCGTCAAATGGTAGAGATTTGTGTACGTATGTTATAACACGGGGGGTATAGTGTGGGCGTGGTGAAATATGCGTGCTTGTGGAACATGTACCCGCCATCCTTTTCGGAAACATGAGGCTCTTGAACGCAGATTATCAGGGCCCCCTTCCCTTTGGCTTTTTCGAAAACCAGGCCCATGACTCTCTTTCTCTTCCCAAAGTTAGGCTGTATGATGGAGAGTGGTCGTCTCTATACATTAATGTACCGGGCGATTTGTGTCACAGTTTGAGGTGAAGTCGTCATGGCTTGCTGATGTCATTAGGACTGTTGTGGTGCACGGACGGTGATAGGGTTGTTGGTTGACAAGTATGTCACGATGGCTTCTCAGGAGGCTATGATAGAGTTTAGAAGACTAAACTTTTATGTATTTATCACAGTTCGTCTATTATCATCAGCCCTACGTTTCTATAACGTTCCAAGGACTTGCTTAATCACATATCTTTACAATTTAAATTTCGGCTGCCGCTAAGTCCATGGCAGTGCTTAGACAGTGACGTTCGGCTGCAGGTGAGACTACAGAGAAAACCACTGAGGCAAGCTTCTGGTCGGGCTGGAGGGATTTGAGTAGGCGGCACTTTCCGCGAGTTCCAACGCCGTTGGACTGTGCGAATTCTTGGTGGAAGTTGTGGAGTTCATATACTGGCACGTTCTTACTGTGAGAACAGTCCAGGTGTCATCAATCTTTCCTCTTTTGGGAGACTGGTGTAACCTCAAGGGTGGTCTACGATTGGGCATGCTCACCGCCACAATTAGATAGCTTTTCTTTTCTTTGATATTTCGCGTCACTTCCTATCTTTTGCCGCTCCTTTATAGATCATTGCATCACACGTGGTGGGCAACGAACATGCGCCAGGTCTTGGGGAAGGTGACTTCGGTCCGACCGAGGGGACGGAGGTTCGAGAGCCAGGGGTCACAAGCTTTCCATAACATCAATCTGGCTGTTTCGTTCGCATAAATCACTGTTATATCGTCTGTCCTGCTGTTGTGGGCACCAATTTCGAGCATCCCGCTGCCGTTGTTAATTTTGTCACGGATTGCTTGGGGACTTGGGAAGATGCCCTTCTTCCCTCCTGCACTGATCGTGAGGTGAAAGTAAGGAGGTGTGGTATTGAGGGAGGACTCGGGACTGGGTTTACGGGTCAATGACACTACTTGAGGGCCATCTTCGTCAATGTTCTTCTCTTTCTCAGTCGGGTTGGCGACGGTCAAGGTAGTCGTGTGTGGCGAGACTGTGTTAGCGTTTGCAACATAATTAGGCTTTGCCTTTGACGCCATCTGAGGTCGAAGGAGAGCTATCTTACAAGCAGTCCGATAGTGCGTTGCACAGGGCGTGAGTTGTTTGGTGTATCTGGAGATTTCGCATAAGTGGCGCTGAAAAATCAGGGCAGCGGTTATTTGCAAGACTTTGGACTACTGGGTAACGGGTCGCTGGACTCGAAAACTAAATTTTTGTAGGGTTATTGTGAGGAATAAAGACACATTAATCAATCAACCTTTGACCCCATCGTTTCTTGTCACGCTCAAACATTCGTCATCATCTATCAAAGACTCGTCTCCATCATCAAAGAAGTCGGAGAATGATACAAGGTATTTACGCGGTGAGCATCGGGTACAAAAGATGTCATCAGCTCAACCCGATGCTTGAGTGTATTCTCCTGCTCCATCGAGCTCCTTGTAACCTGTCTTTACTGTCCAATTTTAGTGTGACTATATTGACCCCTCACATCAGCCCGACCTTCTTTTCTTCAAGCAAATTGTGTCTACAGTTATCGTCTTCAATGGTTGCACACAATCGCATATCGTTACACATCGCCGGGCATAGTGACATACAGTTACCTATCGCTACTCTTTCGATATCTTTCTGACTCACATCCTACTTTCCGGCCCCTCGTTGTTACCTGTTTCGGTCATCATTTAGTCCCACTTTTCAACATGGAAACCGACACTTCTCTGCCTCAAATGTCAAAAGAACAGCTCGCTGCCACTCTCCGCGCCGTCAATGACCTTAATGGTCTCCTGCAGTACCTTACTGCTAACGGTGCCTACCTGCAGCTGCTGAGTCATCTCTTCCGGGGCGATGCAAGCCCGGCTTCCCCTTCGCTCTCGCGCCCCCGCATCGAACCCCGCACCTTTTCGAGTGACCGTCCCGCCGACACTCCACCTACTACCAACAACTTGAAAGCAAATGACCTGTCGACTAGGAATTCCCCGGTGCGGAAGCTGAGTTCATTGTGGTGGTTCTCGACCGGATGACTGGTTACGCCGCTCGTTTCATGACGACTAAGGTCCAGGAACTTCGAGCCAGGAATACCCTCACAGCCGAGAACTTTATGATGACGATGAAGGAGAAGTTCGAAGACCCGGTCGCTATATCACGGGCCATCAACGACTTGCAGACTTTGAACTAAGGGTCTGTCAACATTGAGACACACATTCGGAAGTTCGACGAACTTCTCATCCTTGCCCACGCCACCAATTACTTAGATGTTCAGAAGATTAGTTGGTTGTAGTTTTCACTGAATGACAAATTATCCACGGCTTTGCTTATGCACGCTGCAGTCTTGTCCCAGACCTATCCCGAATTCCGTGCGCGCATCATTGAAGTCGCGCACGCCATTGAGAACATGTCCCGCCGACGTTAGCTACGTTCCTTGGGTAACACTCTACCGTCGCTGCCTCACCGCCAAGAGTCAGCTTCGGTCGCCCGTACTAAGCGTATGGACTGGAAAAAGACCTGCTAAAGTGTGAGGGTCGTCGTGGACGTTAGAGTATTATGAGGAGGTCAAGATAGTTGTATTGGTTGTAGTTTAGGTATTGTACCATCAGTTATCTATCCAAAAGAAGAAGAGAGGAAACCAGAAAGCGTGAGATCGGGAGAGACTATATACCCAAGATGTTAGGCACCCGTCTATCACAATGGTTAGGCGGCAGCTCGGGACATCAACGCCCATATCCGATCAATCGAACATAATCGTTGGTCGAGACCACTCTCAAACAGAATCGTTTGTCGAGACCACCCTGGTAACCATCATTGTCTCCAGGCACCACTTGACAAGACCCATGCGGTTCGCGACTCCTCTGGCCAGTGCGTCCATGCTGCACGCGTTTCTGCCAAAGAACTCCGCAACCGTAGCTCCAAGGGCCTTTGCATCCGCTGTGGCGCCGACGGTCACCACCAACATGACTGTCCGTATCTTCCGCTTCGTCCTGAGAACGTCAAGGTTCACAAAGTTTCCGTTCGGCTCAATTTACCCGTCTTGGACGTCACCGAAACCGCTGCTACTGGGGATGATCTTTTAGATCTAAGCATTGTTGACTCGGAAAACTAGTTACCTCTGATGACAGTCGCCAACACAGGTCAGATCTGGGAGTATAGAATGATTTGTTGAAAGTTGGGGGTCACCGGTCATAGATGTGGTTGTGAACGTAGGTTCACCCGTGTTAGATTTAGTTCGCTCCGGCTGTGCCACCAGCCTCTAAATTTCAGTTTGTTTTTGTAATTCTTCTCCGTCACCCCGTACTGCGCTATGTTCCCCCATCAAGCTCATGTCTTTCAAGAACCAACCCAGTTCCGAAGCCGCCAAGATCTCCCCTTGCACGATGGACATTGGCGGGATACGTGAAGAAGTTCTCGCCCTCATTGTGTCAGGGTCAGTTCAGTCACACAACATCGGACAGTATAGACGAGTAACAGAAAGTTCGATAAAGAGACAAAAT
The DNA here is from genome assembly GCA_001483325.1 of Huntiella savannae. Taxonomy (NCBI): domain Eukaryota; kingdom Fungi; phylum Ascomycota; class Sordariomycetes; order Microascales; family Ceratocystidaceae; genus Huntiella; species Huntiella savannae. The sequence continues at coordinate 68,153 of LCZG01000026.1, read as the reverse complement.
CCACTCAATGGCTGGGTCGAGCTGATGGCGCCTCTTATGTGCGGTGTTCACTGTTGACCGCCTTGTGACTCCCAGCCACCTGGTGACTAATAATCACCTTGTGACCGATGATCACTATGTAACATCTGATAGATGATGACGAATGTTTCAGCGAGGCGAGTGACCGTCATGTCAAGGCAAGGCCTTATTAGGTTGTAAACCCTAACACATTGTTCCTGATGTGCAAGATGACTTATTGATTGGTTACCTATGGTTGAAGGACCACTCCATACAAATTGATTGTCACTCAGATCGACGTGTCTTTCCTTCCTTTGCAATACCCAAATCTTTAAATGTTACTACCAATTGACCGCGCGAGTTCTCCCTTCGCAGAGTCTGACAATTACTTGGAGGAACGGATGTCAAAGTTTTCTCCGCCACCATCAAAGACATCAATATGGCACTATCTAAACTCGCTGAGGAAGAAGGCCCTATCAACCCCGGTTGAAAAGACAAAGTTCCCGACTGGGTGATCCCCAATAACCGCACTGTTTTTGGCCCTGAGACCCTCTATGCCCGTCGCCTCCTCCCATTACGAGAAAAAATGAACCACAAAATACACCTCACAGTTCCCAACGTCGACGCCCCTTGGGGTCTGCTCTATAACATGACACGCGAAGAGCTTTACGTACTCCGCCATACCCTACTTGCCAAAAAAATAAATTTATCCGTATCAGCAGCTCTGCCGCCGCCGCTCCGATTTTATTCGTCAAGAAACTCGGTGGTGGGCTTCGTTGTTGTGTTGACTACCATGCCCGCAACAAGATCATGAAAAAAGGATCGATTCCCGCTACCTAAGTTTGGCGAGACTCTCCGCCAAGTTCAGAAAGCACAATGGTTCACCAAGCTCGACGTCATTGCTCTGTTTCATATCATACGCATCGAACCCGGGTACGGATGTAAAACCGCCTTTAGAACTAGATTGGGCAGTTTCGAGTGGAACGTCATGCCTTTCGGTCTTGTCAACGCCCCTGCCCAATTCCAACACTATCTCAACTCGATCCTCCAGGAGCATCTCGACGACTTTTGCTCTGCTTATGCTGATGACATTTTGGTATTTATTCAAGGGTCCCTAGAGAAGCACCATGCGAAGGTTAATCCGATTTTGAAGACATTAGTTGATGCGGGTCTCACGTTAGATATTGATAAGTGCGCGTTCACGGCGAAGGAAGTAAAGTACCTGAGTTATATCTTGAAACTCAGCTCGGCAGAGATAGATAAGGTACAGGTTAACGCTGTAGAGGAATGGGAAACACCTATGACAAAGAAGGAAGCCCAAGCTTTCATTGGTTTCGCTAACTTTTACCGCACCTTCATTCACGACTTTTCTGAGCTTACTCGCCCACTCGTTGCCCTCCCCGCCGGTAAAGCAGTTTTTTCCTGGTCCCCAGGTTGTGAAGACGCCTTCCGTCGCCTCAAGTCCGCCGTTTGCTCAGGGCCCATCCTCAGGACTTCGGTTATAACCTGCCCTCTGTGGTAAAAGCCGATGCCTCCGGCTACAGCACTGGCGCCGACCTTCTGCTGAAATATGGCGATACACCTTATCCCTATGCCTATATCAGCAAAAAACTATCGCCGGCCGAGTGCAATTGCGAGATTCGCGGTAAGGAGTCGCTGGCTATTGTTCGAGCATTCAAAGAATAGCGAGGCGAGTTAAAAGGAGCCCAGCATCCGATCTAAGTGTTGATTGGCCCCCGCAATCTTATTCACTTTACGGAAATCCGCCAGCTCACGGAACGACAAGCACGATGGTCACTATTACTCAGCGAATACGATCTTGAATTGGAACACCACCCTGGAAAGTTGCCACCGCTCCCTGACGCTTGCGACGCTGTTCGCCGTGAGGTCTTTTATTGGCCGGATAGTTTGAAAGGGCATTGGAAACTTTCAATCTCTGAATGCGAACTCGATTCATCTGCACGGCTGCGATTCCGCTCCCGCATTTAGATCCTCAAATCAGGACCCCTTAGAACCAAGATCCTTTAATTGACCTACCATTTGGCAACGCTCAACCACCCCGGCAAGAGAACCATGATGACCGAAATCACGACTTTACTTCTGGTCCCTCTATGTGTCAAGGGCTTGTCACAATGAGACGTTAAATGCTAGAAACAGAGACTTTGTTAAAGGAGAAACTATCAAGAATAAAAACTCTGCAGAGTGGGGGCTGCCTGGGCTTTATATCAGGTACTAGGCAAGGCGTAAGGGTTGCAAGCCCTAACAATATGCCGACAACATCTCTAGGTTCCGCCGAAACTGCGAATTTTGCAATAGCGCCCACGTTCAACGTCAACTGAGGCAAGGTCTGCTTAAACCTCTACCTGTCCCTAACCGTATCTGGCAACACATTGGTATCGATTTGGTTGGGCCCCTCCCATCCTGCATAAAAGACGGCTCTGCCTATGAACATATCATGACCATTGTCGATCACCTGTCTAAGGGCGTCATTTTGATCCCTTGCCATTCCCTTGACCTCCCACACCTAGCCAGCAGATTCTTGGAAGCTTACTACCACCGTCATGGGCTTCCCCAATTTATCGCCTCCGAGCGTCAATTCGCCACCATGTTTTGGAAGCATCTCTGTACTGAGTTAAACATCAACCGCCGTCTTTCTACCGCCCAGCACCCACAGACTAACAGTGCCACCGAGAGTGTTACCGTGAAAACAGTTTAGGTGCCGCCAGTATTGCCTCTTTGGGAGACTGGTGCAACCTCTGGGATGGACCATGGTTTGGCGTACTCCCCGCCATAATTAGATAGCTTTCCTTTCCTTTAATTCCTCACGTTACTTACTCTCTTTTGCCGCTCCCTTATAGATCACTGTATCAGAGAGAGTCAACGGAGGCATTAAGTAGACGCCTTCAAAGTTACTTTACACTCGTTCAAATTGGTTACAGTGTCTACCCACGTTAGAATTCCCCTTCCATGCATCCGTCAGCTCGTCTATCGGCACCTCCCTCTTTGCTCTTACCCACGGCTTCGATCCAGAGACGGTAGAACTTCACACTGAAGCGCCAACACCTCTGACTATGCCCGCTACCAACAACCATAGCCCGATTGCTCAAGCCACGAGAATCCCCAAGAGCCTCACAGACGCAGCAGAATGGGCCAAAGCCCACTAGGAAACGCGCGGATGTGATGGAAGAACAAGCCAACGGGAGAGGGGTTCCCCGCTGCCACTTTAAGGAGGGTGACTGGGTCTGGGTATCCAAGAGTTCGCATACACAGCAACATGAAGGACCCGGTCGAGGATGAAGACCCCGCTACTAAAAGGCTACGGTAATTGGAGTTGTCGGTTCACACTCCTACAGACTTGACCTTCAGGGCGGCCGCGCTCACGAAGTCTTCCACGCCGACCGATTGAAGCTCGCTGGTTCCGACCCATTTCCCTCACAAGACATCCATCTTATCGAGCCTGGGCCAGTCGAAATAGATGGTGCAGACGAATACGAAGTTGAGCGTATCCTGGAACACCGTCCCGCTAGTCGTACGCTCTCCGAACAGTACCTTTTCAAGTGGTTTGGCTATCATCTGCCAACGTGGCAACCCGTATCCGCTCTCGAAGACACAATTGCTCCGGGGCTATCCCTAAATCGACCCCGAGAGTTGTCACCGCTCGAACTGCCGGAGCAGCAAACAAAGAACACCTCAACAATTCCATGTTGCCGCTCGCCTAGGCTGAACCGCTAATCGCAACCAACCGTCTTTGTTTTGTTTTCACATTGACCAAGGAATATTTGTTGGAAGAAGTTGGACGCCCTTGGATTACTTGAAGTTGAGCTAACTATTGAAGGACTACCGAATATGTTTGTTTGCTTTTGTTTACGTTGGATAGTTTAGAGTGAGATCGATCACTCACAAAGAAGGGAGAGGGCTGATGTTAGGGTTTACAACCTAATTAGGCTTTGCCTTTGGCACTATCGTCTCTGGTGATTAGCGGTCACAAGATGATTGTTGGTCATAAGGTGGTTAACGATCAGCACCGTACATAAAAGGTGCTATCAGCTCGACCTGGTTAATGAGTGTATTCTGTTTTTCCATTGAACTCCTTGTTGCCTGTCTTTACTGTCCAATTTTAGTGCGACTCCATTGACCCCATACAATCAAGATGTCGCCAAATGAGATTTTACAAGGCACAAGGCCTGTTGCCACCTTGAATATGTTCATCCCCTCGGCTGTTGAATCTCCACTGTCTACCGAAGATCATCGTCTCTTACGCACGGTCAAACAAGAAGATGCTGAGTTCTCCATTGGAACGGCACAAGCCCCGGTGAAACTGCATTATGATGGTCACCACCGCCAAGTCACTTTTGAGGCTGGGGATACTGTCTGCCTGAGCCTGAATCAAGGATACGCTCTCATGAATAGACCCAAACCAGGATGGCCCGCTCGGCGCGTAGGGCTATATACTATCCTTGAAATGACCGGTCCAAGCACTGCTCGTCTCAGCTTTGCCGCTAATGATCGTCGCCATTTTGTCATGTCTGTTTAAATACTTTTCAAATCACTGCAAGGCTCGAAACCGTTCGGCCGCCCCGACCGTGACCCACAACCAATTGTTTGAATCGACGCAAACGGGAAGAAATACAATAATGGATCGTTGAGGAGATTGTTGCATCCCGGTGGAATCCCAGGCCGACCCAAAAAGAATGCCCCATCCAATGGGAAGGGCCCCCTGATAGTGATAACACTTGGCAAGTGGCGGAAGACTTCACTGGTAATAGACAAATGGTTGAAGTCCACTAGCTGTTGCAAGAGAAACTGACCGCTGCCTGGGAGAAACAGACAGAACCAAAAAATACTTGATCTAATCGACAACCTAAGGTCCCCCAGCTGCGCCGGTCGTTCGACGAAGTCAATCCAGCCTAGATCGATGTATCTTTTTGCTACCTGGAGATACTTCTATCTCGAGTCATGGTAATCAATGCTATCGCGGTTACACACAATCCAGTATCTATCTTTGGATCGGATAGTCGAAACTTGGTACTATCATCTGTCCAGGGTGGTCAGAAATATCTGGTATTTTGGTCTTGCACTTAGGCGTAATATGATATTGAGAGACTAGAGCGCAAGTTTTGTTGTAAGGACTTTTGAAGAGGCTTGAGGATCGCTGAGAATTCATGTACAGGAAGGTTTCAAATTATGAGTTGACAGGATAGGAGTCTCTTGGTTACACGAACATGGATATTACGGATACTTAATAAGGGAGCGAGTGGCTGGCGTTCTACGTGGAGCTATCGTGGTACGTGCAACCCCTTATCAGTAGAGGGGAGATTTACCGTGAACAGGTCGAGGTGACATGAGTTTTCCACCTTTGGAAGACTGGTGTGACCTCTGGGGTGATCTATGGTTTGGCGTACTCCCCGCCGTAATTAGATAGCGTTTTGTCGACCGGTGCTACTGGTCAGGTGGCAATTCAGATGGGTGTTGGCCGGGGTTATCCCTTACATTTAGTTTTATCTTGCTTTGAGGCTGTTTCAGCCACAACCTTATTCAATAAATCACCGGTTCTCTGCAATAATATACACTTTTCCTTTCATTGGATATTTCACGATACTTCCTCTCTTTTTTCCGCTTCTCTATGAATCACTATATCACTAGCCCTTAACATCTATAACTTGTGACCATCTTTACAGTTATAGTCTAATTGCTTAGTGAACTTTATACAAAGGCATTCTAACAGGCAACACGGGATTACCAACCGAATACTCACTCAAAATTGAGCCTCTAAATAATTTGTTTTACGGGCCTTCAATGAATATATATAGCACTAGAATTACCCATACTTCAAGGAATAAAGAAAAAAGAGATCATGTGTTCTTCTGACTAAACCACATAGCCTCTATTTCTATCATGATCACTCGACAGCCTACATGTAATTAAATAATCGCAAAAATTCAAGAAACTCGACGGCCTGAGGCTTAGGTACCATGAAAGTAGCGAGAATATGTTTTCTTAGGGCTTACGGTCTCAGTGTTTATATGAACATATGTATGTATGTCAGGCAGTGAGCCGGTTGCAAGAGACCCATTGTCCATAACCCTTGCACCATATACGCGTTCGGGTGACGATGGTCCATAGGGGACTCAGTTTCTTGCAAATTCTGTGCATCCCATCACTGCTTCATCTACCCAGCGTGGTATCCCGTCACACAACACGGTAACTTGATAAAGACACGTGTAACATATCGCAAATCTGTATCAATAACTTGTGACTATCCTTACAACATATGTGACGCTACTATACTATATACATACGTTGCATTCATTCACTATCACCGATCATTAAATAGTATCAAAAAAAAGTAATAGAAAGTTTATTACAATGTGGGGCTGAGAGACTTTGTATGTACCTTTAACAAGCAATCGTCAGAATCCATGGCTAGATGAACCAGGATATACCCCGATAGGCTACCCATCTTTTGAAATTCTTTGCAGAATTAGATGTTACAATCTACAAGAATGTTTATGTAACGAGCGCAGGAGTACAGTACAGAAAGCTCTGTTAACTGAACTATCCGGGTCCCTAGAGCCAGATAAGATAAGCACAGTCACTAGGTCTGTCTACATCAAATCTTCCTCGGGACTGGTGATTCCTGTAAGGATTATCCTTTTCAATACATGTGTGCTTTCTATAACAGGACGTCCCGTGACACTACCTCACTATATTGATTACAAGTTCCCCCGTCTATCTGGAGGTCAGACATGCTCTTACTACGTTTGAGCAAAGGGCGACAGCCAAAATTGTTCTACACTCACACCAACGCGTTATGCCTTCCGCGTAATGGCTTTGGCCTTCCATGATTCTGGCCCAGAAGCAACCGGACGCAAGAGTATTGAACTATTGTATTGTTGCGGTCCATCGAGTCGTGGAGATGGATTTACGATTTTCTATGGCCTTGAGAACGGAATAATACTGACTGCCTGCTCTACCCAGAGTAGTTGCCTACCGTTTACAGCCAGCATGGCCAATTTTGCACACATGAAATACGATCACGAGAATGTAAAGAGTTGTCGTAAATAGAGCCCATCAAGAGGTACTGGTAGGTTCCGAAGTGTACAAGGGGCTTGAGGACGAGTCACGCGGGGCGTGATTGGTTTTCTGTGTGACTATTGAAAGGGTATATAAATGGGTGATGAATTCTCTTTATCACGGGACACTCGGAAGTTACATTACAGCAACAGTTTTACCAAAAAGAGTCGGTATATTTCGGCACTCATAGGATCCAGATTTCTGTATTTTGAGGTTGCAAATGACTACATCAGGTTATGTGCAGTGCAAGTCTACTCATGTACACTGTGTGTTCGGCTCTCAACAGCAGGTGTGACTTTGATCCCCAGCTCACCTCCACACCCAGTTATCATTTGTCGCTGGGGGAATTGTGGGCTTGTTGTGGTGGAAGCAATATCTTCGAGTACGCCTCCCAGTGTCCACCGAATCTTCTTCCGGCCTGTCCGGATGTCCCCCGGGCACTGCTATATAGTCAGTTATCGTAACTAAGGTGACATTGAATCATCTTCCAAGAAAAGAAAGAAAGAAAATGAGTTACGCTTATACAATACACTGCTCGTAAGATGACGCGGCGGTAACTGGAAGAACTGCGTGCATCCTGACCTCAAAGATCTGTGGCACGTAATAGTCTAAAACAAAATGGGTGAAAAAATGGCACGCCAATACAAAAACCACCATCTTTGAGGACCAAGAACTTCGCGTGCGTACAATTAGTAGCAACGCTGGTGTGCGCTTGAGCGCCTGCTCAAAATGACTTGCTTTGGTCAGGAGCCGTGAATACGGCGGGAGAACAGGCAATAAATACCCGTCACCATTCAGCCGATTAAGTCTCTCCGAAGAAGGGAAGGGGCGCGAACAAAAAAAAGATCATACTATCTCAAGAAGTAGGAAAGGAGAAATGTTTCTAAAAACGGGAAAGAAAATGTTAACATGATCAAGCTTAGGTGCCACTGGTCTTTGCCTCTTTGGGAAACTGGTGTAATCTCTGGGGTGGTGCATGGTTTGGTTGTGCAGGTATAGCGGCGGTGACATCTGATTAATACGAGTGGCCGGTCGTGTCCGTAGCTTATCGGAGTTGACTTGCGCCCCTAGCGACAGGGTGTGCAAGGCTGTTGTAGTATCGTGCTTTGAGTATGTCAACTGTCGCCACCGGGTTCTGCCAAGTTTCACCTGCGAACCGGCCCGGCGACCGCTTTAACGGCTGTGCTCCGGTCCACGTAAACAGGCACCAAAGGACAAGGTGAGTGATGGTTTGCAGCGCCCACCCACAATGACACCTGGGCAACTAGGTCTGACAACCAGTGGCTTCACGCCACGCTGCCGGGCTTCCGTGACCGGTTCTGAGACAAGACAGAAGCCTGTTCTCACTCACCGACAACTTGCTTCTAATTTTTGACATGGCTCGCCATGAGCTGTCCGTCCACAACTTTCTCCCCGGGTCTTCCCGCAACATCCTTACCCTACTCACTCTCCCAAATGGGTCTGCGCGGATCCAACTCCTTTCCTGCTCTTCTCCTAGACACCTGAGAACGTTTCTACTGGGTTGGTATTCTGATCTGGGGTATTCAACTTGCGGGTCCGTACGCGTGGTCTGCGCATGGACTTGTATACTTTTGTACAAACACGAAGCGCACGAGATTGAAATGTTTCCAACTTCGATACCTGTGTTTCATTGAGAGAGTCCTATGAAAGCCGGGGCTTCCGGAGCATAAGTCAACCGCGGCCTGTGACAGACCATCCTGATCATTCTGAGTAGCCCAGCTGGCCTAGTCAGCTTTCAATAAGGCGGCGAGGCGGTTGATTCCGTTTCCCATCTTGGCGAGTAGAGCATTGTAGTGTGCCGTACCAGTTCCTCGAAAACTAATCCAACTACCTACAAAACGGTCACTTGTCGCTACCGATAATCCTTACCTGCTCAACGTGAGAACTTCGCTGTTCCACTGATTCGCTGTGTGAAGGTTGACAGCCATAAGAACGCTCTTGCTGGGCTCAAAAACAACTCCCCTGCTGATCTCCCATTCATCACCCAAGCCAAGCAACGTTTGCAGAGCGACATTGACCTGTTCCGAGAAACCACCTCGAACAAGCAAGTTAGTATCGTCTGCGAATTTCACCCGCGCAACATTCGGGTGACACGAAGCCACTCATTCATGCAGACTTGCAATGAAAGTGATAAATGGGAGTCAAGAGAGTGGGGACCCTTGAGGCACGCCGGATCGAACTGACCATATGCCTGTGTTAAATCCGTTTAGCGTAAAAGAAGCTGCTTGGTCCTGTGATAGGCCCTCTGCAGTCTCCATTTCCTCGATTCTATACAATGTGGGTTCAGTTCGACATCTGTCTGCCTTGACGAGCTGTGACACATTGATCTATAAGGGAGTGGCAAAGGATAGGATACAACGTGAGAAATTAAAGGCAAGGAAAGCTATCTAATCATGGCGGGGAACGCGCCAAACAATACACCACCCTAGAGGTTACACCAGATTCCCAAAGAGGAAGTACTGGTGGCACCTAACCTTATTCATGGTAACAAGCTGCCATAAGACACGATAGTCCGTCGATGCCTGCGCAACACGCTCAAGCCAGCGTTCGGCCTCTTCCGTATCGCAAACTCTGTGAAAATCGGTTTTTGTCAGCGTGGCTTATGACTAGGATCTCTGCTCCGTACATTTCCGGAAGTCGGAGTTCAATTCTCTCCAGTGACTATAGGCTACTCAGAGATTCTCCGACCACCAGCCCTCGGGTTTATTATAACCTGTCTTTGACGACGCTTATTTGTCTGCTACAACAAGGAGTTTGGTGACTAATGTCTCGGTGGCGGAATCTAAGTCTCCCGGCATGCCTATGCGTCCCAGTGTGTCTGTGACGAAATAATCTCTACCAGACAATAAACTGCTAACATTTCTCCAGTCTCGGGTATAGCGAGGAGGCTCCCCTGAGTCCCCCGTAACCCAGACTGTCCCCAAAAGTGCTCTGTGATCCGAACCAGGTAGATCCGCGTCGACCTCAAAAAACGACTGCACGCCTCGGGTAATCATGAGATCTATAGTAGTGCCAAGACCTGCTCTCTCCGACGCAATCAAGCCCGGTCTTGTAATGATTTGAGAACTTCGCTGCCGCCCCGAATCCCAGAAACCGTGGTATTCCCCCAGCCTTTCCGCTATTTTGCGACCACCTTCTTGTTGTCAGTCGGGAAGCTCCCGTGGGAATAGGACATTTGTTGTGGTTTGTAGTATGTCGTGGGGACAATCATTGTTCCTCTTGATGTTCCACTAGAGCAGACGTATGTTACACAAGCTTACTGTGACTTGGCCCGGCTATCGCCTGCCAGGCCGTTCAAAGTGGAAGTGGTGGAGGGGAAAGCAGGGAAGAAAGACGGTGTCCATGGTGGGGGCGTCCACGAGCATGATATTGGGGACAGAGGGTGATTTGGGTTGCTTTTCGGGGTCTGTACATCTCACAGTCACCTCGGTGGTGCACTCCTTTCTGATCCTTTTCCGCGACGACGAACCCTGGGACTCGAGGGATTCTTCTAGGATGACCTCTGGCAAAGGCAGTTCCGGGTCTGGCTTTCCAATAGTCCCGGTCTTGCTGATGAGTCTTCTTTGACTTCTGTAGAACCTTATACCGCCAGTCCTTGTAAATCGAGCACTCGGAGCACTCAGCTGGGGCATGGCTTCCTCCACAGTAACAACGGGGCTTGTTTTAGCAGCGGGAAGTCTCGTGCTCGCCAGCACAAGTGCCGCTGCAGAGCTTCTTATCCTTCTTGTGCCGTTTTTGAACATGTCCGTAGCGCATGCATCTGGCGCACTGAACAGTTCGGGGGGAGTGGTGAATACCATTCCACGTGAGGGCCCCCAAGTCCTTCATAGCGGTGGTGGCTACGACTGGACTAGGCAGTGCCATATGCATCACGACCCCTGGTTGAAGTCAATCGGCTCGGATCACATTACTTGCCGAGAAAATCGAATCTGCGGCGTTGACTGCGGTTGCTGGTTTGTCAAGGTGTAGCTTCGCAACCCGCACCTCATACCCATGGTACACAACCTGAGCTCCCAACTGCTTCAGATCGTCTTGTACCCGGAAAAGTTGTGTCACCCGTTTTGCCTGCTTCTCCGTGGAGACAAAGTATCCGCACAAAGGGATACGGAATCTCTGACCCGATGGGTCCCGCACAATGCACCCCATTTTGACCTGAGCCGGGGGGGGGCCGTTTCCGTGTTTGCGCCTGAAGCCACCTCCTGTGCCTTCATGATGACCTGGCGCATCCTGACTGACGTAATGAGCGGAAGACCAGATCCCTACAAAGATATCCACCACCCTCGCGGGCCTTTCCGATGGTGCCGATGAAGAATACCTACCGCTCTTCTCGTTGTACACCGGGGCAGCCTTCTGCGCATTCACGACCCTACGCGCTATCGCTCTCCTCCTCCGCGCACCGTTAGCTCTCGCCCTCTCTGCCTTGGTCGGCTGAAACCCCGGCAACGTCTCGTATTCCTCAATCGGGTCGTAACGCGGACCACGAGTTCGCTACCCTTCTCTCCTGACTTTGTCAATATGGTCTCCAACGCCAAACACTTCCTCACGATCTTCTTACCCCAAGGGCTTGTAAAACCCACGACGCTGGATACTGGCGCATCCCCGGGAGAGGCCTCTCCTTTGCCAGCTGTCTCTTTGCCTTTGACAGCGGATGAGACATTACTCCATTTAGCCTTGGCTGACTTCTTGGAGTTTGACTTCTTTGCCATCTTGACGATTGAAGCATTTTTTTCAACAAAACTACGTGCCCTGGTTGGTCAATGCAGACTGTGAGGAAAAAAAAGGAAGAAAAGTCCCTTGGTGTACAGAACAGTGTTATTCTTGAATCTAGACTTCTCGAGATGGTTGAAAGGATAGTCACAAGTTATTAATACAGACATGCGGAATGTTAAACGTATATTTTCCAAGGTTAACTCTTGTGTTACGGGATACCACACTGGGTATGTGAAACAGTGATGAGATGCAGGGATTTTGCAAGGTACGAAATCCTTCATGTCCCATCGCAATGCGAACGCATACCTTATGCAAGGGCTAAAGACAATGGGTTTCTTGCAACCGGTTCACTGCTTGACATTGGTGTATTCAGGATTCATTCAAGAGCTCCTTGAATAACCCGTCCAACAGGGCAGGATCAAAAGAATCCATGCCTTCCCTTTTTTGGATCCACTTGTCCACCAACGGTTGAAACTCGCCAGTGAGGTTGGCCAGGGTCAAGACAAAAATTGACTCCTCGGTCATATCGATTCTTCCCTCGCGGGAAAGGCAGACGAATCTCTTGAGATCGTGGACGAATTTCTCAACAGTACCACAATTTTTCAGGGTGCATTGTACGAAGTTCTGCATCTCCAACCACCAGGGGCTATAGGTGTCCTCCAAGTATTTCCACACCTTGAATGGGGAGTCCAACATGCTCACCGAGTTAAAATCGTTAGAGCCAACATGTGCCTTGAGGTAGCTTAAGACCATCTTGGCCTCAGGAGTGGACACATCCTTGTTGGGGTCGGTGAGATAGTCGGCCAAAAGTGCACCCTCCAAGTCATTGGTCATGCGACCAGCCCACTCAGTGTACTGGTCAGCATTCTCCAGTTGGGGAACAGGAATGGCTTCAAGGAAATCCATTGCGTTTTTGAAGCTGTATATAAAGTGAATAAAGGCAGTGGTCGCACGACTGGGATACGGCAGTGGGAAAGGAGTAGTTTGGTGAGATTTAGAGAAGCTTAAAGGGTGTAAAAAATATAAAGGTTAGCGAGAAAGGAAAAGAAAGATGTAATGTAGATATATATATATATATATCTGTCATCAATAATTTGTTGGTAAATGATTTACTATTTTTGAATTTTTCTCGACTTGTGTTGTATGCATTTAGTAGATAAAGCTTAGGCGACATATCCCCCTACTTATACTTGTTTCCGCCCAGTAGTGTATCTAAACTTTCCGCCTCTCAACTCCGCTTATGTCTCTTAACCCCGCTTATGTCTTGGACCCTTACAGGTTCCTTTGACTTCTCTAGTACCTTTGAACGAGCTCTAATTTCAACAACTATCAAATTTTCTCTGGCGGAGTTTGTTAGCCTTTGGTGACAGGGGTGTCAAAGTGATTAATTGATGTGTCTTTGTTCCTCGATATAACCCTAAAAGAATTTAGTTTTCGAGTCATAAGGGTGTCAGATTATACACTGGCTGGAGGCATCGGGTAGGGTTGGGGTTTATACATAGCAGATGTTACAACCTTAGAATCATTGATATCAGTACAACCAATAACAAAGACCAAAGGATCATCTTTTTGGCGCAGTGGTACTCGCATACCCCCCATACTTGAGCATCTATCTTATATTCATAGACCCATCGCTATATGTCTTAGCAAATGTCTGAAAACATTCGTAGTGTTACACGGGACATATTCTTAAACGACCGGTAACACATAATAACTCCACCCTTCCCCACCCAACACCCCAAGAATTTAGACTTTCAACGTGTGCCATGAGGTAAAATCATGAGCGTTTTTGCCTGCATATTATGGTTGACAACCCTTGAAACCTGGCTTGGTATCTGGTAAAAATACCGGACAGTCTTGCCTTGGCAACCTTTTGCATCTTTTACTATTCTCTCTTACAAAGTCTCTGTTCTATGTATTTAATGTCCAAATGCGACTAGTCTTTAACAATATATAGATGTACCGGCTGAATAAGATGTATATGGCACGCTTGATATTTCGACTGTTTCATCGAGAACTTGCCAAGCATCTTATAATCACGAGTGATTACAGAGTAAAGTATTTAGCTGGAGTAACAACTACCGCTCATATGTCGTTAAGTGTAACTCCGTTTATGACTATTGTAAGAAGGTTCCTACTCATTCATAATGGGGGCATTGTGGCTATAGTATGAATTTCCAGTGTAGTCTTATTACATGGGCCAATTTGGCATCGTCGTCAAATACATGGCGTCTTCGCAATCTCAGCACTCTGCTTTGGTTGCATAAACCGTTTATAAATACTTATTCTATGACGGCATCTTTAGTTGAAAATAACCCCTCCAACTGTGTATATGTGTTCCCCATGAAACACATCTTTGAGGTAACGTACATCCATGTGCTGTCGGTTTGACTGAATCAAACTCGCCCCCAGTATCTAAGTCACATATTATTCAAAATGTTTGAACGGGATTAACAAATCGTGAATGTAGTGGAGATAGTGAACAACTACACATACAACACATACAACACATATCTTCACCTTTTCTACATAGATCAATGTTCACGGCAACCAATACACCCGTACAGGCAACCACTGTGTCGAGAATATTTAGTGAGAGGAAAAGAAGTGAAGGGAACAAGACATGTAGCCTAGTTCCGCCGTGTAACGATCGGGCGGGTAGTTATATTCTTTGCATGTGAATGGCTCGGTCTCACTACTCGAAGATCGCTGGTAGGTATAATATTCCGCATGTACATACCACTGACGTAGAATGATGGGTGTCAGATTACAAGGATTCAAAGTTTGCACCTTTGATTTGTCGTGTGATGTGATAGGAACTCTGTGATAATACAAGCAGAGACAATAGCACATGATTCAAACCGCTGACTACGACTATTTTCATATCGGTTAACTGCACTGTCGTGCTTGTATCAATACTTAAATAATGTTTGACTAGTCACTGGGGATTGTTTTGAATTTCGTTTGGCTTTCAACCGAACAACCCCGGAAACAACTGTGACATTTTCCATTAAATTCCAACATCAGTAACTTGTATCTTTCAACTGCAATGATGAGTTTTTGAAACCACGCAACAAGATCATTAGCTGCCAAATCTATTCTCTTAACGTGATTTCCAACGATAAGAACATAGTTGGTATATGAGAAGTTGAGTAGTAGCAAACAATGAATAATGTGAGTGTCATCTATTCGCATAACATGTATAAAAGGCTTCAACTAAAGCTCCAAGCAGCTATTCTGTAAATCAAGTTTTCAAGTCGTAGTAGATAATGTACACATGTGTAGAATTGAAGTGAATTTGCACATATCTCAACCGACATCACCATATGTGCGTAACGTACCCGGAAAATACGAACTCGGCCTTGTCATACTTTTCTCACGACAGTATAATGTAGCCCCATAAATCCAACTTCACATTGTTTAGCTTCGTAACTGTCATTCACATGCCTTCGAACACAAAGTTCAAAGTGTAAAGTAACGGGAACACAGTTTCACATTACATGGTTCAATATTGGTAGAAGTAATTATACTACCGCGCGAGAAATATAATTTTACCGGAGTATTCCCCTCGCAAGGCCTGTGACGTATAACGGATGTTTCTAATAGTGAATAGCCGGGTGAAATAGAAAGTTTGTTGAATCGCTAGTTGCTTAGGGTGAGCTATCAAACGTCATAGACATACCCATATCTTCAGACTAATTTACGTGGCTTTTACAACGGGGTTTCCCGCTATGAGTGGGTGGGTGTGCAAGTGACAATGAAGTTGAAAGGCACGTGATACTCAAAACATTCGGCTATCCCTTCGCTAGGAAGAGATAGAGAGTACAAAGCATCTGAAGGATGACAAATTAATTCTACGGATCGCTTATAGTGACTGTATCTTTTATCATTGAGGTTGCAAATATAGGTTTATCACGTCTATTGAATCGACTCTGGAGGTCCCGTATTCAGTCTCTCTTGATCTTGTTGTACTGAGATTTTCCTAAAATAAGATCGCTCCGTTCATCTTCTTTGTGGGCCATGATCTTGTATGTACATTTGCAACACCACACAAGCAACCTATTGCCAAGAGTAAATACAAGATAGTCGAACTACCGGGTTATCTTGTCTGCACATCAGTGTCGCGAACAAAGATGACACAAATACATTGTTTGTGTAAGTAGGTACCGCGAAAATCATACTCATAGGTCATCTTCTTGTTTCTCAGTTGAAACCAGCATGAGAAGATTGAAATCTCTCTATTTATTGAATCAGAAAACGCCTCACGAGCGAATCACCTACTGGTAGGGTATGTACCATTCGTTGACTTGCAGCTGTTTCGTCATGATCAACGACCCTAGTTAGATAAGAGTCATGGACATCAATATGAGGCATCATCCATCAAGAAGTCTATTTCTATTCGAATGCCACGGTATATTAGACCGAATAGGATCCCGGGGCCACGTTCCTACTCGGTTGCGACATCGTGACTTTGATACCCGGATGTCTTTGGATATCTAGATAGACTGATAAGTAACCTAGATATGATTGATTTCAGTATTGCTTGTATTCTAAACCCCGATTAATGATACAAGCATAACACTTACGTATGTATGTATGTATGTATATACATAGATGGGCAGCATCATATGTACGTATTGTTATTGTATGCGTATGTGCATAAACCCTCGATTTTCAATTCGACCGGCGATGAGCGTATTCACTAACTCTACTCAAAGACCGGACACAGTGTCTATCATATATCCGGGCCTTGATCCGAAAGTGGTAACTCGTTGATATCAACGAGTCGACTCTGATTCATCATCCAAGGTTTAGCTTAACTCGACCCGTACACGCTTGTAGTCACGGTTAATAAAATTGATCTCTACTTCTCACTCGAATGCTCTGGACAAAATAACATTACATTCATTCTATCTAGACGCCGAGTCTTGGTTCGATTCAATATGACGAAGGGAAATACTTTCTATGAAACTTTGAGCCTGCGACGAATGGTTTTATGTACCGGCCCTTGAGCACTATTCAGTACTATAATTAACACCTAGGTTTGTCTAACGTTGCTAAAATAGCGACAAGAAGCAGTTTCTTTGGTTAATTTTCTACGCGTATGCATACATGTAACGAAAGTAACATTTACATTTCGAGCCGTTATTTACATTACACTGGGAGAGTGTTTTCAAATACTCTAAGACAAAGAAATATCTATTTTGATTTGGTTTATAGTGCTACTGTCATCAATCGTTGGTATATTACTATACCATCAGCCAATGAATTTACTGGAAGGACTTGACGGCACCATCAGTCAGCTTGCCAGCAGCAACCAGGGACTGAACCTCGGCGCTCCAGACAGCCTTGATCTCATCGGCGACGGTGAGCTTACCGAGCTTGCCAGCCAGGGCAGCAATGCCTTCGGGGTCCAGCTTGCCCTGGACGGCCTCGACGTCGCCAAGGACAGCATCGATGACAACGGCGCTAGGCTCGCCCTCAACGAAGTAGTTGGCGTCCTTGACCGAACCCTTGAGAACACGCTTGTTCTTCTTAGCAGCGTTCTTGGCAGCCTCCTTGTTCTTCTTGTTGGCATCACGGGCAAGCTTAGCAGCCTCTTCAGCCTCCTTAGCAGCAGCGGCCTCGGCGAGCTTCTTAGCCTCAGCCTCCTCCTTGGCACGCTTCTCAGCAGCCTCCTTTTCGAGACGCTTCTTGTTCTTGGAGGCGTTGGCTTCCTGGCGGAACTTCTTGATACGCTCATCAGCGGCGGAGCAGTCATCAAGGAGCTTGCGGAGGCGGGCGTTGTCCTCGGCCTTTCTCTTCTTGCGAGCGTTGACGTTCTTGCGCTCGGTGTGGCGCTTCTGATCACGGCTCTCGGTGTCATCAGGGACATCCTCGTCGAGGTACTCGAAGGATCTCCAGCTGTCGAAGTTGTAGAAAAAGTTGTAGAAAGCATCGACCTCATCCTTAGTAGAATCCTCGTTACCGAAAGCAGGGACAGGCTGGACCTTGGAGAAACGACCCTCGGCCTTGAAGACCTTGCTCCAGAGCTTGTAGAAGTTGGCACCGGTGGCAGCCTTCTTGGTAGGAGGCTCAACATCGGCAGCCTCATCGACGGAGTCGAACTGGCGGCGCTTGGTGGGGTCAAGGAGAACCTCAGTAGCCTTCTGGATGCACTTGAAGAAGTTGTCGTCCTCGTGACGACCGGCAGCAGCCTTCTTATCGGGGTGGTGACGAAGGACCTTCTTGCGGTGAGCACGCTTGATCTGGTCCTCGGTAGCTCTCCAGCGGTACTTGGAGAGACCCAGAACGGCGTAGTGATCCTGGGACTATAGAACAGAAGATATTCATGTTAGTACTGTTTTCTGAAAACAACATAGTGCACTATGTATTTGAAACTGCTAAAACATACCTTCCAGTCCTTGGCCTCACGCTGAAGCATCATGGGGTCTTCGGGCTCAGAGATCTCGTTGTCCTCATCGTCCTCAACCTTGGTGGCCTTCTCTTGGGCCTGAAGGCGGTCATCTTCGGAGAAGGTGCGCTTGTGGCGGGCACGGCGGGCGTGAGCAAGGAAGTGAGGACCAACCGGCTCAATAGTACGGGGGGTTCCAGCGGTCAGCTTGCCAACAACCTGGAAGTCCTTCTCGGCGGACCAGCCAGCGGGCAGAGGAAGGGCCGAGTGGCCAACAACAGTAACAGAAGCCATTATGAATGGGTGGCGACAAATTTGACGATACCTGAATTATCGTTGGAAACGAAGATTGAGGGGCAGGCCTGTGATTTGTATATATTGCTGGGGTCGAGATTTTTTCGTTTTACTAGGAATGGGTGGATCATTAGTGGGGCGACTACCTAGAATGGATTGGTTGCACAGAGTAATGAAAGGCTCAGAATGGTTATATTGTTTTACGGAATGAATGCATAGAAGGTGACGGTAAAAATATATCTATGTACATACATATGTACATTCATACAAGCAAATAAGACTATGGAGAGCAATATGATTTCTAGATACACGAAGCTCGAAATATATCAATGATTACTACGATGGTGAAAGAATGATAAGAATTACAAGTTAGTCAACTAGTTTAGAAAGGCGAAGTGTGTATTTACATATAATCATAACATGTAGTATCAGTTTCCATGTTGTTTTTTATCTAATCCCATCTTTATTCTCCATTCAAAGCCCCATAATGAGTATTAGAAGCACCGGGAGGTGGCGCAATAACAGATGCAGAACCGGAATTATTACCGGCGCCATCTTTAGTACCCTTGGATGATGAGGATACAATAGAAGAGCGTCCAGTTTTAGACAGTGTACGGCGGCCATCCCGCAACATCTCTGCCCGCTTTTCCTTATCCATGGTTCCAACAGCTTTAGGCACACCCCATCTAACTCTCAATGGACATCCTTCAATCAAGGCCTTCCCTTGGCAAGCGGCCGCGGCAGCTTCAGCAGCCTCGCGAGTCTCATAATTGACAAAGGCGCAATGTGTCATATGAGAACAGACTAAGCTCTTAATTTTACCGTATACCTTGAAGAAGTCTCGCATTTTGTACTCTGGCAGATCATCTTCAACACCCGTTACAAAGAGAGACATGATGTTTCTATCAGCAGGCGGTAACCAGTCATTCGGACCCGGGGGTGGCAAAGAACCAACGGCCTTCCCTTTCTTAGTAGCACCAGCGGCTGCGGCTGCCCGCGAATCACGAGTTCGGACGGGACCAGGCCCACCAACTCCGGAGCCGACTGCTGGGTTGCCATGACTAGAAGATGCTTGTGAAGCATTGTCGTAAGTTGCCATGCGGTTGGACTTGCTATACTGCTTGCTGTTGGCGAGTTTGCGCAAGAGCTCAATACTCTTCTCGTTTTGTTTGCTGTACTCCTCAGTTCCAACTAATCCTTCCTCGATCGCCCTCTCATTGTTCTGTGCGAAGTATTCTCTGTTGATATCAGATGATGGCCCGGGAGCAACCATTTTCAAGGCTGCGTCACGAACAACGATAGGCAATCCAAATGACAAATCCAACATACAACATTGGCAGCAGTTCTTCAATCGTGCACATGTAAGACAAATGTTGGTACGCTTTTTGCGACCTTGGGCGCGGTCGACACTGAACGAGAAAATGGTGAACGGTCTGGTGCATAGTTTGCATTCTGCTCCGTAGTCTTCTTTCAACATTTTGACGTATGGATTACCGCCGAGGCATGTCTCGCAGACAGATGGAAAGTCGGTTGTTTCCCAACCAGCGCGGTTGAGATCTTGTTTAATCTGCGGAGCCATTATGGCGGTTTAAGCGGGATGGGATGATGCGCGCAATCAAAATAATTCGAAAATATCGTTGTGGTTCCCTTCGATGAAATGAAGACTTGGATGTCGCGGTTTTCTTAATAGGCGATTATGGTAGGAGTTGTTTGATGACTTGAATAATTCTAAGGTGATGAAAGGTTAGAGATTTGAGCTCCAAATACTGGATCGCAAATACCAATTCTAAGTAGAGCTTCGCCAATAATATTCTGCCGTGGCTCACCGCCTGCGATTATAGATCCATCAAGAATGAAAACATTTGGGTGGTAACCACATGTGCAAATAGACGTGTAGCTATATGTACAAATACAGCGTGTCCATGTCAACAAACTTCCATTGCAATGGACACAACAGAAAGCAATGCGTAAAGTCATAGAAATGATATTGATTTATTAAACACATGATCGTACACAAGCACCTACAAAATGCATATATATGCTACCATTAACGACTTCCACATCCGGCAGACCCGCAACCACCGCCCTTACTAGGGTTCTTCACACTATCATTGTCTCCACGTTCAATTTCGTCGTGGATATTGAGTTCTATACCACTGTCAGTTCCGCATATGAAATTACCGTACCTACCATTGGTTGGTTGGGACGTACTGTACAGGTTGTCGCCGAGGTTTTGGCCTTGGACAACATTTTGCCTCAAAATCATGGCGACATCGCGAGCCATGTGAAGAGCTTTTACGGTCTCGGGATCGGAAGACGATAGGTTGCGCTTTTCTACGAAGCGCTGGCGAATCTGATTTCTCGCGGCATCGAGGGTAGGTTGATCACCTGCAAAAAGTCGCATTTGAGTTAGCAACTCGAGTACAAAGTTTCGCATATATACGGATGGGCTCGGGGTTGACGGAAACACTAACCCACAAATGCGACTCTCGTGGCACGCAGAAGACTTCTGTACGCAGCTTCAGCCATGATTTCAGTTCCAATAGTAACGCTAAACAGTATAGTCAAGATTCGGGCTGACGTCTATGATGTAATCGACTTTTTTTGACATTTGCGAAATGTTATCGGTATCTTTTATCAGATCCACCGATAATTAGCCGGGCTACTGTCACGTATCAACTGAAATTTTCGTTTTCGTATTCGCAAAAAGTTAACATGGCCGTTCAGGAGATTTAACCCTTGCATGAGCCGTTGGCTGCAGACTATGAGCGCAGTACGAATACGATTTACACCGATTGGGAAGTTCGCCTAAACATTTTGTGCCTTGATGGCTCTCTTGCTGGCGGTTATTGCGGCAATTCCTTTTCGTTTTCGTGTTCGTAACTGTAGAATGGCCGGTGAACCTCGCCATACTTGAAATTTGCACATACACTGATGTATTCGTGTTCGGTTTTCGTGTGCCATGCTGTAACTTCTTGGCCGGCGTTAGTTTGGCTGGTAGTCGCCACTCTAAGCCATTGGATTTACCATCTACCATTGGCCAATTGGGGCAAGTGGGGTCCTGGCGTATGCCATCAACATTGCAAGTAGGGCCTTGTGGCTGGCCAAAATTCAGGGGTAAATATTTGGATCACATGGAAATCAGTTGACAGTTAACGCAAATGTACACACGACCTGGCGTTGACAGTACATGTGTTTAGTCTGTGTGAAAGCCATATGCGACTCCTACAGCAATGGGTACGCCTAAATACACAACTCTCTATATATGTATGTACATACATACATACATGTGATTCTATACTTCACGAAAAAACACCAGTAAACATGTTATGCTGGTTTGAATTTGGCGGGGTGTATACACATGTATTTTGCAGTTTAGTATCACCGTATATTTTATATCGTCTAGATATTAGAAGTGACATACGAACACAAACAAAAACACATACGCCAATCTACGGTTGACGTTTTACAACTACCCCGAATTCATGAACCGTAATCCGCATTCCTGAACCGAATAGGAAATATTGACACTGGTGGGCAGGGTGTATCATGCAACCGAGGCCCACTAACAGGCACTAAAATCTGGCACCCTACAAATTAACACCAACGTGTATATAAGAACAGCTTGGCCCACCATCTCCAGTTTGTCTTGTCTCTGCTGGTGCATCTATACACTTCACACCAACGTCCAAATCGACAATCTCACAATTTAGAGTGTAATTACTCGGACTCGTCTTTTTTCAACACTTAACGACGATCCCCCCCCATTTATCACCATGTCTTCCACCGGTCTTGAGCGTGAGGATCACGCCCGCGATGCCGCCTTCAACAAGGCGCTGCACGGTGATAGTGCCCAGGCCCAGGGCGGTTTTGCTGCCATCATGAAGAAGGATCGCGCTGCTCAGCAAGCAGCTGTTGACGAGTACTTCAAGCACTGGGACAACAAGGCTGCCAAGGACGAGACTGCCGAGACTCGCGCCGTAAGTACAACTACATGCACTACGTCTATGCCACGTAGGACATCATTTCAAGACGGTTCCCGGTTAACAATAATTCTTCTGGTAGGCCCGCACTGCTGAGTACGCTACTCTGACCAGACACTACTACAACCTTGCCACTGATCTCTACGAGTATGGTTGGGGTCAGTCCTTCCACTTCTGCCGTTTCGCCTACGGCGAGCCCTTCCGTCAGGCTATCGCCCGTCACGAGCACTACCTGGCTCACTCCATTGGTATCAAGGAGGGCATGAAGGTTCTTGATGTTGGCTGCGGTGTTGGTGGCCCCGCCCGCGAGATTGCCAAGTTCACTGGTGCCCACATCACCGGTCTCAACAACAACGATTACCAGATTGATCGCGCCACTCACTACGCTCAGAAGGAGGGTCTGTCTAACCAGTTGGCATTCGTCAAGGGTGATTTCATGGTATGTTAAACAGACACGATACATTCCCAGGCTTGAAACTAACCATTGTTTAGCAAATGTCTTTCCCCGAGAACTCCTTCGATGCCGTCTACGCCATCGAGGCTACCTGCCACGCGCCTTCCCTTGAGGGCATCTACAGTCAGATTTACCGTGTCCTCAAGCCCGGTGGTGTCTTTGGTGTGTACGAGTGGCTCATGACTGACGAGTACGACAACGACAACCTGCACCACCGTGAAATCCGGTTGGGTATTGAGTTGGGTGATGGTATCTCCAACATGTGCAAGGTTTCCGAGGGTATTGCTGCCATGAAGGCTGCCGGTTTCATTCTTCTCCAGAACGAGGATCTTGCGGACCGTGAGGATCCTTTCCCCTGGTACTGGCCTTTGTCTGGTGAGCTCAAGTACATCCAGACCGTCGGCGATGTCTTCACTATCGTCCGTATGACCAAGTGGGGTCGCACGATCATGCACAAGCTCACTGGTGTTTTGGAGATGCTTCGCCTGGCTCCTCCCGGAACCATGAAGACCGCCGACTCTCTCGCCGTTGCTGGTGACTGCCTTGTTGCCGGTGGTCGTGAGCACCTCTTCACCCCCATGTACCTCATGGTTGGTAAGAAGCCTGAGTAAATTCTTGCCATCAACAATTCGGTGCAGGCAATTTCGCCGCCAGTTTAGTCTGGCTTTCTAAAATCGAGGTCACGGTTTCGACATATGAGTTGCTACATTGGCATATGGGTGTCTTTTGACTTTGACGTAGCTTTTACCGTGGCGGTGCGGTGGTAGTTGACTCCCGGTCGTTTCAACTTTTCACAATGGTACTGGTTTTGCATAATGACTTTTTCCCTGGTTTTACTTACACAATACCCATAATATTCTCTTCTTCGAACGCACAGTTGCATTATACTTATTCGGATATATCGCACTTTAATCAATATAATCACGGTCATTCATCATTTGGTCTTTTAGTGTAGTATTTATGTGTGCGTTTCTTATACATAGTTATGAATTTGATGTGTAAAATATGGAAAATGATGATGTATATACGGATGTGCTTGGACGTACACATATGTTGTGGGCGTCGTTCCCTCTAGTTAGCCTAGTATGGGCGGTTTAAAAGCAGGAATTATGAAGAGTCTTCCTCATGCTTAACGGGGGCGGAGCTAGTAGCGTGCTCTTTACTCTCTTCCAAGGCCTTCTTGATGATTGAAGCACCATCTTCTTCACCGTTGGCAGCTCCACAAGTTCCACACTTCCAAATGCCAACCTCAGCCAAGCTCTTTACACCAGGCGGGGCTTGGCCATTGACTACCCGGCAAGTTTGGCAGAGCAGAACAATACGGTTCTTGGGGTCTTTTTCGTCCTCTCCAAGAAGCACGTCAAGGATACGGTCATACCAATGTGTTTCCATGACACTCACGGTAGACGATGACCGCTGGTGTTTGCTGATTGGCGCAGGGGGTCGCACATAAGGTTGGCCAGACTGGAACGCATTCGGGGCAAACTCCTCATTGACTTCGACGGGGGGTTTGGTCTGGTTCTCAAACAATTGAGGCCGAGACGTATTATCTGGGGAGCGACGAGCAATATTGGCAGTTGGTGGAGGCGGAAGACCGGTTCTGCGGACTTGCGGTTGTTGCTTGGCCCTGGGGTCGTTAGCGCCTGTAACCTCTTGGTTCTTCTGGCCAGAGGCGTCAGGCCGAGATGGGTCTCCGCCGTTCTTCTTTTCGCCTCCATATTTCTCGATCAGCTCCAAAGTGCTGTTGTACTTGGTGGCGTCCTTGAGCTTTTGGATCGTGTTCTCGCGCTCCTTCTGGAGGTCGTTTAGGCGAGTCGATAATGCCTCTATTCTGTAGTCGTAGAATACAGTGATGATGCGGCG
This sequence comes from Huntiella savannae, assembly GCA_001483325.1. NCBI lineage: Eukaryota > Fungi > Ascomycota > Sordariomycetes > Microascales > Ceratocystidaceae > Huntiella > Huntiella savannae. The sequence goes on along the minus strand of LCZG01000026.1, from coordinate 43,363 downwards.
GACGAGGTATATACTAAGCGCAAAAAAATGCATGGTTAGCCCAACTCTCAGTTGTATGACAAGTCTAAGTAACGCTTACACTACGGGAGATCCAGAAACAGCGGTCCATTCAATAGTACCCATCTTCTGGGAGCCTACTACAAGAAAGGCAACAATGACATAGACAGAGTAGACGAAAGAAAGGTAAACGACCGATAAGGCCTTCAACTTCCGAGCTCTTGCTCTCGTGGAATCCAGGGCGACCTGGGCTGTCGCTATCTTAGTCGAGAGTAAAGACAGCGTCTTTTCAAATTCCGATGTTGAGGAGCTTTCGCCCTGTAATACGGCGTCATTAGTTACTATGCTTCATTGAGAATACATGAATCAGGCTACTGAATCAACTTACCCTCCATGGCCAAAACGACACCATCAGTCACTGTATTGAAGATGCGTTTAAGGTGAATCAAGAGCTAACTTGGAGTCCCCAGAATCGGTGTGAAATGGCGGCGATAAATAGAGTCAGTGAATATCGAAATATAGTAAATTGAAGATGAAACAAGAACAATTCACTTGATAAAGGGACGCGTTGTTCAACAGCCCAATACTCGTGCCATATTCACGTAAATGCGAATGTACATGTGTAGCAGACTCCACATTAATGCCATAGCTTTATGGGTAACCAGGGGCAAGCTGGGGGGTATTCTTGTGATGACGTAAAGAGACAACTTCTCTATATGACTTATCGACGGTTTTTAAAAACAGTATACTGTTCATGGGCTTTTATATCATGGAAATAGTGACTTTTGTTCTCTTATAGTAAAACTTAGGAGATCAATACCCACGTGTATGAATAATGGGTGTTCCAATAGTTGTTGGTGAATCGATTCACCGCCCACGACACTTCTATTGAATCCCCATCAGTAGGGTTATTGTGGGTTATATGCACAATGAGCATGTCTTGACAGCCTGACGTAAAACGATGTCATGTACAGACATGTGAATTTAGTAGTATATGAGTAGTTATGGATCAAATCATTTCAAATGTGCATAAATCATTGTTACCGTGTAACCTTGTTGACTACACACACTTTGTCTGATGTCTTGTTCGTTGTTTATTCAACATATGTATCTGTATGTACACACATGTATATGCATCGGCAAACCTGCAGAGGCATCTGTATTCTCTCAACCCCCTGTCTGTTCAATGTTCCAGGGCCCCACCTGCAGGTGCGAACTAGCTTGGCTCTGCCACGCAGGGCGTCGTCATTGAATGCGACAAAGTTACAGACAGATGGGCCGAGTTAATTTATGTACAGAGGAAGATTTGGGCTTGATTCACTGTTGTCAGTAATTGGTCTAAAGGACAACTGAACTTTACATAGTTTATGTCTACACATTCAATCAATGGTTTAATTTGGACTACCGTCCCTAAATATTTCCCAACATGTTCCAGGTCCGTCTTGTTACCAGCGATCTTTGAAATATCTGCAATTACTAACATGATATGTTGGCCTGGTTAGCGACTGAAGGGAGCCATAGACCGGACAATTGCCGAAGAGCAGGCACGCATGAAAAGTATTGCTGAACAAACTGCCGCCGGTGCCTCAACAATCACGTCTCCTCGCAATTCAACGTCAACGGGTCGACCCAATTCTAAATCGACGAAGCGCCAATTGGAAGACGAAGATACAGCCGAAAACTTAGATCCTTCTGTATTTGCTGCAGCACTTGCTATGGATGAACCTTCTGATGCATCAACGGCGGCTACGGCCGTCAATGCTTCTTCTCAGAGTAGCATCGCGTCGGGCGACACTGCTGCCACGACCAAAGATGAAGGCTCAACAACTGCAGAGAAGAAGGCTACCCAAACAAAGGGCGAGAACTACAACGACTTACCTATCGATGTTCGTTCGAAATTACGGAAACTAGATAGAATGGAAGGCGCCTATTCAGGTACATTAATGACACCACTACTTACAACGATGTTTGTGGAATCAGACTAACATATGAATTCTGCTAGAACTACTCAGGTCTTACCGTATAGCACATGGCCGTGCCTTGTCAATCGAGCCCTTCGAGCGGATTCTGAAAGAAAACACACCCTTAACATCTATCAAAGACCCCAGTGCATTTGTCGAGTATCTCAACCAATTGAACCTTAAGAGCGACATGGTTATGGACGAGCTTAAGAGGATTTCTTCTGAAAAGTCTGAACTCGAGAAGAAGACTGCAGCACAGGCAAACGAACTTTCGACTGTCAAGGCCGAACTGGAACAACTGAAGTCACGCGAAACCCCACCAGAACCTCTACCCAAAGATGACCCAAAGCCTGAACAGAAATCCGAATTCTTTTCCTTTGACGCCGAAGTTGAAAGTCAGAACCAGGCAAGCGACTCGGCTGAAATCGTGGAACACTTGCAAACACAGTTAGCAGCTATGAAGGATACAATCCATCGTTTGGAAACAGAGCTCACTACTGCAAAGGACAACCATGCCTCTTCTGTTTCTGAATTAGAAGAGCAAATAGCTGAAGCCAAAAAAGAATTAACGGACAGAGAACAACGTCTACAGGAAACGTCCGCTAAATTGGAGTCTTCAGAAAAAGAACTTCAAAACTTGGGCGAGACGTTTGAGAGTACCAAAGAAAGTCTGGCATCAGAAAAGGCAGCTATACAGGAGGAACTCAAGGTGGCTCAAAACTCACGAGAAAAGATCCAGCGGGAACTGGAATCCAAGATCAAAGGCTTGGAGGTTGCACAAGATTCATATGAGATCTTGGAATCCTCTGTGGCAGAGCTCAAGCTTACAAAGAAGGTTGACGAGGCAAGAATCGCCAAGCTTTCTGCAAAAATTGAAGAAATGCAACTTGCTGCTTCATTGGAAGCTGCTGCTGCCGTATCATCACCCGCCCCACCTGCTGTTGTCACCACCGACTCTCCTGCAACCGTGGCTTCACCGACTGCCACTCCAGCTCCTACAGGCGGAGGCGGCAAGAAAAAGAACAAGAAGAAGAAGAAGGGAGGAGCAGGAAATGATGCGACAGCGACAGCAAAGACACCTGAGCTATCGTCAGCCCCTGCTCCTGTTACAACCAGCACACCTGTTCAGTCACCAGAGATTTTAGAGCTGGAGTCTGAAATTACTCGTCTCCAAGCTGTTATTGCCACAAAGGACACACACCTCCAGAGACTACTCAAGAACACCAAGGATAATGAAGTTCTCCGCGAAGAAATTGAGACGCTGAGAGATGAACTCTTGGATATTGGTCAAGAGCACGTCTCTGCAAAAATCACTATCCAAGGGCTCTCCACCAACAAGAAGGCTTTAGAAAAGCGTATCGAAGAACTCGAAAAACAGAGCGGACAGGACAAGGAGACAGAAGGGGAATTGGAAAAGTTGCAAGCTGATTTTTCTGCTCTCAAGTCCGAGACGGACACGCTAAAAACTGATTTGGCTGCTACCGAGGTTCTGGCCCAAAATCGCTTCCGAGACCTCACTGAACTTCGCGAAATGCTTCAACGTATGCAGCCCGAAATGAAGACTTTGCGCCAGAATGCAGAGACATTGAAGGAAACGGAAAAACAGCTGGAAGCACAGAAATCGTTGGTGCGTGAACTAGAAACCCGGGAGACTACTCTTAAGTCGGAGTTGAAACGCTTGCAAAAGATGAATGACGACCAGGAAGCCGAGGTTAAATCCTTACGTGAGAAGCTTGTAGCTGAAGAGAAGTCTCGTCTGCGTCACGAAGATGCGCAAAGAGTTGCGGGGCGCGATATGCGCCGCGCACAAGCTGAAAAGACTGAGATTGCTGCCCGTGAAGAGAAGGTAACTCGGGAACTGCAAAAGACACAGTCTGACTTGGATAAACTGCGTCCCAAGTTACAGGAGGTTGAGGATAAGCTTGAAAAGTTAGAACGAGAGAAGGTGCAACTGCAGGAAGAGGTCAGCCTCAAAACACAACAACACTCTAATGTCCAGGCTCTTGTTAGCAACATGCGCGACGAAGCTAGCGAACTTCGAGTCCAGCTCCGCGAAGCGCAAGCGCAAGCCGAGTCAACTAGCGAGGAGCTTGTGGAAGTCCAACGCCTTTTGGGTGAGCGGACACGGGAAGCTGAGACGATGAGACGTTTGTTGGCTGATGTTGATGAACGTGCAGACACACAAGTTCGTGAAATCCGTGCCCGACTGGAAGCTGCACAAGAAGAAAGAGACCGCATCGAGGATGAGTCAAGTGCGTTTGCACGCCGCAAAACCCGTGAGGCAGAGGATCTGAAGGCAAAATTGCGTGATCTAGAGAAAGACGTCACAAAGCTTTCTTCAGAAAAGTCTGCCCTGGAAGAGAAACAGGATGAGTGGCAAAAGCGCCATGATGATTTGAGCAGACAAGAACTTACTGGGACACAAGAGCTTTCGGAGTTGCGCAAGGCTGTCAACGAACTGAAGTCTGCTCTTGATGCTTCAGAGAGACATCTTGGTGATGTAGAACTTCAAAAGTCCGAATTACAAGCGTTGTTAGACGACTGCAAACAACGCCACGAACGCACTTTGCGCGATCTAAAGGCTGCACAATTGCGCCTGGCTCCTCAAAACAGCAGATCCTCTATGGAATCTGTCCGATCTTCTTCTATCCCTAATATTCAAGGTGGCGTCGACCCACTTTACATCAAGACAGTGATGCTACAGTTCTTGGAGCAGAAGGATGCTCGCTTGAGAGTTCAATTGGTACCTGTTTTGGGAAGATTGCTTAACTTCACCGAGTGAGTTTATAGACATTGCTATCGTTATGCTTGTATTCATACTAACATTTGATATAGTTCCGACACTGCGAAATGGTCTAGCGTTGTACAAGCTATGGGGAACAGGTAAACTTCCTTGTCACGGAAATCACAATGATAAAGCAGGAGATGGAACTATAGATATGCCACGATTAATGTAATAGCTGAGTTGGTAAACGTCAAAAGTTAATCTTAAAACCAGTGAGCTTAAATGATGAGATGACCAGGCTCGGCCCCACTGCCCCACTTAAATGTTTGGACAGGAACAACGAGCCGTGCATTCGGAGCTCCACATTAAACGTCACTTGTGCAACATCAACACCTACTGAATAGACATGAACGGTGGACAACGAATCATTGAAATATTGATTATATATTGAAAAAGGAGATTATAACTAAGGAAATAGTAAAGGAAGAGAACAATATTATTCCAAAAAGCACATGAACAAAGACATAAAGAAAGTTTGAGACGTAAGAGAATAGAAGCATCACCAAACATCAAATCAACGAGAAACTAGACTAAAACAGGACAGGCTAACATAGTGAAACAGAAGGCATAATACAGACAGAAACAACTCTGGGAACATATGCGCTGGAAAGGAGGACTGGGGCCGAGGAAAAGCGAACACTCCCTTCTCGGAAGGGCATCTGTGGTGAAAGACTCAAGGTAAAACAAAATAGGTAAAGGCATCACAAGACCCCGTGAAATATAAGAGGGACGTCATACAAACAACAAAAAGGGCAAGAACATGGAGTGTAAACTGTACGTACACGACATAGAAAGTTATGGTGACAAGCAAGCGGAAGAAAAGTAGTGGCTTGAGGTTGTCGGCATAGAGTTGAAATGAACCAGAATAGACAACGGAAGTTATAATCCAACTTTGGCACATGGCAAAGCGTCATCGGGCAAAGATCAGATTCAAGTAGTTTTCTGAACCGGAGACAAATCGATCTTTCCCCGATGCGGAGATACCCAGGACTCGTCAAGCCAGCCAACCGCCTCATATGCTGTGTAAAGACGAGAAGCCTTGTTAACATCAATGTGGCAGGCAGTTTGAGCGTCAGTTTTACGGAAGGTCTTATTCCGTTCTAGACAGTCAAGTCTGGATAGGAACAAACGTCTCTTGCTTGTTAGATAGGTGGCACAATCGAGCCTGAGTGTTGATGCAAGAGTGACTTCCTGGGCATGAAGAAGTGCAAGGTGGGGATCATTGTCCAAATTGATGGGACTCCCTTTCCAATCCGTCTTGAGCACCCCCGAATTAGGCTGATCGAGTGTGGAAATGGGTGGACAAATATTAGCGAGTCCGTCAAAATGTTTGTCCTCTCGACTAGCAATTGCGCCACGACGTCCAGATTCCCGACCAAAGCCTTCAAGACTGAAGACACCAGAGCCTGTAACTCCTCGCATTTGGTTGTTAGAACTGACCCGTCGACCACGAGATACATCGGTGGATATGTCCTCGGCTTCTCCATGAATGGGGGCTTTGACCTGAGGGCTAGTTGCTATAGTATCATTGGTAGCACTAGCTTCGGCCACGGCCGCAGGCGCTGTCGAGATAGCGACGGCTGAAAGAGTAGACATGGGATTTGATAACCCTCCACGAGTGGCACCACGTCCACTAACCTTCCGTATACGGTTGTGTGAAATAGGCTCCGATTTAGGAAGAACAACGGTAGCAGAATTTGTAAGTGGTAATGGACGAGATATGTGGGCGGGGGTGAGCGAATCGTTGGATGGTTTAGCCTTTACCATTGGCCGTCGGGTTTCGTGTGTTCTGGTCTCAGTCGCGACCGAGTTACGGGCTTTGACAAATCGCATATGCTCGCGCTGCCGTTGCTTGACATAGGCCTCCATATCCTCACGATAGAGTTTTGTAAAGTCCCAAGTATTAGAGGGATAGTCGTCATCGATACCTAATGCTTGGCTTTGGGTACAATATGGTGGTATCAACTTGGGCTGGTCGTTAGGCTCACTAGATTCTTTTGATTCGAGCCTGCGAATCTTTTGACTCGGACTAGGAGTAGCGGGCGTGTCAAACAAAGGGGTTCCTTCTAATGAGATGGAAGAATCGTTGTGGTGATCAAGGACCATGGACGCCGGCGAAAGAAGCGCAGCATGTGATGACGGGAATGTACCATAGGCCACAGTTACCGGAGGAGGGCTCAAGTGAATATCCGTTGATGATTGTGCCATGTGGGAATGGACAACTGGTGGAGACACCAATGATGAGTGCTTGCCAGTAACGGCAACACTCCTTTCTTCTGATACATTTTGTGCGATACCACAGATTGAAGCAATGGGAATATTGTTTTGAGATGGGTTAGATGATGAAGCGTGCATTCTTGTTATGGTGTTGGGTAAGGGAAAAGGCATGATAAGGTTTATGAGTACCACGGCAAGTGAATGACCAAGTACCGTTGGCGAAATGTTGTTAGAATATGCGTCACAGCCACAATGCAGGACAATACAGAAATAACCCAGACTAAGATAAGTGCTGGAATTGAACTGAAGGGGACCAAGCGACGGTGTTTAGGGCAATAGAGAGATAGAGAAGAGCGTCTCTACTCCCAATTAACGAGAGTTTGTGATTTGGCGTGGACTTTTTTGTCCCTTGTAGGTTTGGAGTAACGGGCTAAAACTGTGCAGGTGGAATGGATAGATTCCCCAATAAAGGGAAAGAAGAACGAGATATCAAACAGTCTTTGTATATGAAAGAACGAAAGATATCGCGGCACCGACGCGGAAGAGAACGGTGATTGGATTCTATTCGCCCGTGAAAAGATAGTAGCGAATATCGAATACTGGTGATATGTTGTGGAGGAAGGAATATCACTACAGATTTATAATCTGAATAGTTGGAGATATGCGAAGTAGTTGTGACCGATGTGCTGTCTCGGAAAGCGACTAGTATCGCCGGACTGAATGATAACTCGATAAGGGTAGAAATCCAACAAAACTAACTCAGTAGAGCTAGATGATTCAGTTGAACTAAAGACTAGTGTGATGGCTTGAAGTCTAAAGGATACTCGATTTAGATGAACAATTGCTGATTGACGGTTCTGTTAACGGCTATAATGTGGCGGCTGGAGGATAGAAATGTAGTGGTCGAAGCGAAACCAAGCAACGAGATATATGTTATCGTCATAAGAGAAACGGCAAAATAAAATAAAAGAAAGGAACAAGGCAAAATAGAATCAATGCAAGAAGAAAGCTGAGTAATATAGAAATGGAATTCACAGACAATCAGCTGGTCAAGGGAACTGACTGGCGAAACACAAGAGAACAAAATAAGGCGAAGTAATGACAGTCGTTGGCGGTGTCAAGACATATAATGACGTGATTCACACACTGCACAATTGATTTGGTAGTGACTCTGCAATCACATGCAGGTGCAAGTGCGATCAGTGTAAGTGTGAATTATGGGGCGGACTTGTTGAAGGACAAGAAATTACTGTTTTCAGAAAATAGCGGAGCCACAATCTCACGAGCGACTTGGGCGGGTTCAAGTCAATATCAAAGTGCAAAGAGGCAATGTGAATAATGCTGATTGGAGGGAAAGACTTGGAATAAACAAGTTTGAATGGTATCTTTGAAGAATGACGAGGATCAAAGATAGGAAAACTAGCGACCTGACTGAAAACGGACGCATTCAACAGACAGTGGACAGCCGATTGTGATTATTAAGAAAGCAAGCGAGAAAGGAGGATAGGAATCAGAACAGGGCGACCGTCAAAGGGCGGGAAATAGGCCCTACTTCTACTCGCAAGCACGGAAGCGGACTACTAGGGTGTTTTGAGGGTATATAGGCAGCCAAGCAGCAAAGGACAAGGCGGCGTGACTGGAAGATAGAAGCACACAACACAACATGCTACGAGCCCAGATCCATAGACTTGGGGTTTTGGGGCCTTTTAATGTATGCACAATGTATTTGGGCCATATCACACCATTGACCAGTTGACTTTGAGAAACAACTGACTTTATAAGCCCAGCTTGTAATAGGGGAGGGGTGAATGTAACCGAATGCGTGAATATATGAATCAATATCATTTCATAAACCAAGGTCGTGTACATAGACATACATGTCCTCAAAACACTATCATCATGTCCATCTCCAAAAACCTAGATCTATGTATGAGTGCATATGATTCACTAGGTGTGAAAATATATGCCTTCTCAACACATATGTACATACATACATACATACCAAGGGTGATATCGGGCACAATTCCTGAACCAGGAGTATCAAAGCTATAGCACAAGGAGTGTATCTATCTTGATACTCACCATCGCAAATAGTGGCCGGGCGCTAACTACATACTGTCCTGCATGACAATTAGTCTGCTCGCAGGAGTCGTCCGTGTGAGAAAGACGGTGAGTTGCGGGTAGTGAAAGATAAACGGTCAATATGTATAGACATACATACATAGCAGTGTTTTTGTAGCCATCGTTGGTCAAACCTGAACCAGTAATGTGGCTTATAGGCCACGAGATGGACTCAACATACCGTTGCTAGGGGTTGAGTCACATTGAAGATGGCGGTGTCATGCTTTGCTGATGTCTATTTGGTGGTCTGTTGAGGCAGGTGATGCCGATTGATCCTAGGCACGAGTTGGCCTAAGGGGTTGTGATTTAACAAGAATCTCCAGGGCCAACTGAAACTACATATACAGACACAATTCTCGATATGACGACAACCAAGCCGTTCAGTCCCCAAAACACCAGGCTATGTATTATTACCTCAAATAACCAACTAAGTATTCTATAAAGTCGTGTGAATTCTTTTGTGGTCTTTTGCAGGTCTGCATGTGTCAGAACTACCGGGTGTCTGTAATGGAGAGGTTTCCGATGTATGCACCATTCACACCAAGACACGGCAACTATAGGCCACCAAAAAGCAAGGCTAAATACATACAAGGTCTGACGTCACATGGCTAGTTTGGAGAACAACTTTATAATAAGAAAAGAACGTTAATATGTGCATATGTGTACAAATATCAAGAATGATGGAGGGTAGCAAGTCGACACTCCATATTGATGTTTGTATAGGTCCATGTTCATGAGATTTTGAACTATCACATTACTGCCACATTCTCTTTAGTTTAGTTGTCAGAAGCGGTCGGTAGTTGACTTGTTGGATTGATAAAGGTCCTCTATGCAACATCGGGCCTAGGCCAAGTGACAACAGGGTAGCGACAGCGCCTATTTAGTGTCCATTGTTCTGTATAGGCGACCCGAAACCTGAGATTTGCATTCTAATTCCTGTCTTGTTGGGAATTTACGGTATACAGCCTAGACCAGACGCTACTGGTGGCGCTAATCCATCTCTGGCAGTGAGTCTAATGTTAAATCACAACCATGTTTGACCTCTTATCGTCTCATAAGAGCCTCCCTTTGCGTCAGCTATTCACGGATCGATGCTATCTTTGACAAGGTATAGGAGAGATTCAGTCTAGACTGGTGAATGTGTTGGCATCTTTTGCCTCTCGTGCGGCTAGGTGGTTTGGTATGCAAAGCGTGCATATAACAAGATGGATTTGTCCAATTGCGACCGAGAGATCGACAATTCCAAGCCTTGCTTTTCTGCCACTGAGCACATAAGGCCCAAGTTTGCTCTATAAACCTAGGCCAACACGTCGCAAGTACAGCACATGTGGATAGATACAACGTAGTTTGGTATTCCACGTCTTCTATATCAACGTATGTACATGTATGTCTGGTTTTTCTGCATATGCATGCACAAACACATACATATCGTGTGCCCAAGCCATTCGAATCGTCGAACAAGAATCTATCGACTCAATTAATGAGTCAAATATTCACCTCTAAATCTTCACATACATAACAAAGCGCGGGCCATATTTGACAAACTGAAATTGTCTAGATACTGTCACTTAACCCTAATTCATTCGCACGTCACTGAGCATTGCTTCAGCTGTCCCATGTCAGTCAGTAGTAGTGTTTAGAACAAATTGTCCGTGTGCTAAAGGCAGTCGATGAGTGGTCGAACTCGTGGTCCTGGTTACATGGATTAAAGCAGAACACCATGACACGGCATCGCCCTTATCAGAAGAAAGTAAATCCCAATTGTCATCATGAGGCCGGTGTAGAAACACCATGTGAGCCGGAAAGGGCTGACTCGTGTCTCTTCTTCTATTCGTGCACAGTAGCAATGTAAACTTTGTTTGGAAACAGAACAAGTACATACGCAAGTAGTTGTATGTGATGTTCCTTCCAGAGATATATCTTGCCAACTATGTACATGTCTATGTATGCGTGTGCATATTCACGTTTGCAAATGACTCGCAATGATGTCAGGGTCATATCTAAAAACCTATTTAGAAAATGCTGCAATTACCATTCATGTATAGATCACGTCTTCAGTGTCAATCCCCATGGCCCGCGGGTTTACTGATTCCGATGGGGTCTAGAAATCCGGACTCTTTCCACGCATGTTTATCCAGAAACATTCACCTACTCATGCATATATGCACCTATATATCTTTGTAGCGATGCCGATGCGACCACATAGATACAAATAGTCTGTGCTAGTTCCATTGGATTCTTCGCCATTTTTGACATCACTTAAACATCGTCATCAAATTTTTGCCTCTCAAAAACCCCCACGTTCTTTGCTTCTAGGGACATACATTCTGAATATTGCCAATTCAGAGAGGATTGCAGCGGCCCGCAGTTCTGTTTTTCAGCTACACGCTAGCAACAGTTTATTTGGACCTGGCCTCTCAAGCCATGAGTTCTTCTCTATCTTGAATGGATAAAACTGGTGCAGCTCCCTGACGTCAACACTGGTCAGTTCCAAACTTGGATTTCACCTTCCAACGAAATTGCCTTATTGCTACCTAGGAGACTATTTTGGTGCTTACTAGTCGTCCTTGAACCCGCCTTTGTTTTGTGATGCTCGGCGAATTGCACATGTCTCCATCTCTTTTAATTTTCTTTCTCGCACAAGCCTCTTCTGCCCCTCTCGCCTTTTCCTTACTGGCTCCTTCTACATTTTAAAAAGATTGCGGAGAACTTGTCAGTCCTTAAACACACCCCGCCGCGCTTAATACATACGCGGTCTTCCCGATATCGATATCCCGATTTGCCTCCGATCGACTCCACCTCGTACCGATTCGACAATCAACCGACTTGCGAAGCCCCGACAGTACACTCGGGCCAATCCACACGCCGTATATCAAGTCATTCTCCTGCAGTCAGCATATTAGTTCGATATTCATAGCCCTTTGTCTTCTTCACTATGACTGACGTCGCAACGGGGGCTTCCGTTATGCCCACTACCAACGCTCATTCCGCTACTGCGGCACCCGTGGCACCTGCGGCATCAACCGCCGGAGCTTCCGCCAATGGGCCAGTCACTTCTTCCCCGCCTAAGCCGGCCTCTGCGACCAATGAGCCGACTCCAGACACCGGAAATGTCAATATTACTCCTGTCGCCGACAACACCTCAACAATTGACCCTTCTCAGGCTAAGAAACGAAAGAAGGATCTCAAGCCAATAATAACCGCTGATGCTGAGTAAGTTTGATTCTATGATACATCAAAAGGAACCCTTTATGTCCTCTAGTCTATGTTCCGCGTCCATGCATACACGTCTGATCCCAAACGGTCAGTCGTGTGTGTGCATCTGTATCTCGGTTTTGACTATTGGATCTATTCTTCATGGTGCGGTTGTCGCCAATGGTTAGGACAGCAAACCGAGTGGTATCGTCGTCCGCCTATCTTAACATGCGCCTGGCGCGCAATTCCCCTTATACGTATCCCTCCTCCGTGACTGCGGTGGTTTTTTTCGCCCCCCACTATGGCAGTGTACCGTGATGACCCCTCATTCCCCTCTTCCCCCTCTTTGTTACAACTAGTACAGGTACATACACATGCAACAATCCCTGGCACCCCGGAGTATCCTTATACAAACTTGTCGATGTCTATGTTCGGATGTCTTGGCATTTGGTTGTATCAGGACCGACATTTGAAGCCTCGAGCATCGAGTCTCGATACAATTCTAGCTTTGGGGCTCGAATCACTGTTAAGTCAACCAGGGATAGTCAATCAGTCATGTGTATTCCCGAGACACCAATGGGAACTTCAGGTCGTGTTCGCCCACCCACCATTGCACGAAATCACCCTCTCTCAGTCTTCTCTCACGGGTGCACTGGCCAGAGAAAACTGGATGACCTTGTCTTCTTGTCAGCTTTAAAAGGTTCGCAGGAGAAGGGTCATATACAGGGTTCTCTCCGCAGGCTTCTGTTCCGCTGTTTCGCATTAACCTCACTTTGCACTTTTGCTTTGAGTGTGATGGCGGTTATGGACTTGAAGTAGCCGCGGAGATTTACAAGGCCAAACTCGCATATACATGTGTACATATGTACATACACACTCGCTCTATTTCCACCGCCCGCCTTGCGCTGTGCTATAGCTTCGACCAAATGAGCCGCACGTTGCCATGTCAGCCAACTACCAACCGCAGAGGCTTCGTTGTGGTCACACCTAAACACCCCTTCACGACAACAACCTGTCGCATTCCGCCAGCCTCAAAAATGGATTGTGCTGCATCTGCGGCATCTCGTCTAGTGCATCACAAGCCATGACCGTCTTTTGCTTTTTTTTCCTCTTGGGCGGTGTCTACTTTTCCTCCTATAACGTCACTGCCACCCTTGCCGCCACCAAAGACTACTCATCGTTGTGCCATGTTCACATCAGGTCTCTAGTAGCATTCCCATTAGCTTATTTCGCCCTTTGTTTTCAATCGCTTTTTCCTGGTCGCTATTAGGCCCTATCAGAACGATGTTCCTTCTTTGATGGCACATTTTTTTGCCTTAAACAGCCAGCGCCACTCGCCCTTTTCTGGAGGCATTTTGGAACCTTCCGCCCCGCCAAAATAATCATCTTTGCAAGTTGTTACTGCCGGGATCTAGAAGCGAGAAGGCACCAAAGCAAGCGCTTTCCCTTGATTCCGACCTGGTTTCAACTCCCCTGTATTCCCTGCTCAGACACTTTTTCACTTGCTACATATGAGTTTGCGCTCCCCAATTCTAATCCACGCTTCGCTACTTGGCCAAAATCATTTTCCCCTCCAACACATTTTATTTTGAAGACATTCGTGTGGGCGACTCCTTCTTCTACCCCCATCCCCGCCACCATCACGTACAATCGCAATGCCAGTTGGAAGTTCAAAAAAGCTCTATACAAAGACTCGGTACAGACCCATTCCTAGCCCTCCATCAATATCCATCGACATGTACCAACAAAGTGCGGCTTGACTGTGCGCCTAGCAGAAGTTGACGTTCCTTTTTTGAATACTGCCCTGGCTATTAACGTCCCGCCATTGACATCATGGTCGTTGACCTGATTCAACTTTACCCTACCATTCCGCTCCTACCCCCTGGCAAATGTTCTAAATTGCGACGTATGACGTACGTCAAGTGGGAGAATAATATAGCTAACGTTCTCTTCTCTTTTTCTTCGTATATAGGAATCTTGCGCCGAGTCAAGGAAGCCCCAATACCTCATCCGATGAAGGAGGTGCCGAAGAAAACACCGGCGACGAAGAAGACTCCGAGGACTACTGCAAGGGTGGTTACCACCCAGTCACCATCGGTGAGAAATACAACAATGGCCGATACACTGTCGTGCGGAAACTGGGATGGGGGCATTTCTCGACTGTCTGGCTGTCCCATGACAGTGTCGACAACAGACATGTTGCGCTCAAGGTTGTCCGGTCTGCTGCACACTACACTGAAACTGCCGTCGACGAGATCAAGCTGTTGAACAAGATCGTCGATGCTAACCCGAACCACCCCGGGCGCAAACATGTTGTCAGCCTGTTGGATTCCTTTGAGCACCACGGCCCCAACGGCAAGCATGTCTGCATGGTGTTTGAAGTGTTGGGTGAAAACCTTCTGGGACTTATCAAGCGTTGGAACCACCGTGGTATTCCTATGCCTGTAGTCAAACAGATCACTAAGCAGGTTCTTCTTGGTCTGGACTATCTGCACAGAGAGTGCGGTATCATCCACACTGATTTGAAGCCGGAAAATGTTCTTATTGACATTGGAGACGTTGAACAAATCGTTAAGAAGGTGATCAAAACCTCTCCAGACGACAAGGAGAACAATCGCAATGGGCGCAGACGTCGCAGAACCCTCATTACTGGTAGCCAGCCTTTACCTTCACCTTTGCACACCAGCTTCAACCACAGTGGAATTCCCTTTCCTCCCACCGCACCTGCTAGTCTGGGACAAGTCCTAAATGGTATGTGTATCAATTGAACAGACCAACGCGGCGATCGATCATAGTCCTAACAAGCTTGTCTTACATCAGGTTCCAACAGCGACAAGTCAGATCAAAAACAAAGAGATAAAACAGCGTAAGTCAATACCTCTCTCTTCGCGAGCGACTATGCATATGTCAAACGTCGCCCGCTAACATCCCACTCCCAGTGATTCACTTAGCAAGGACTTGTCTGATGTGAGCCTTGGAAATTCCTCCAGTGACAAGCGTAAAGCGGATGACGCACAATTCAACGACATAATCAGCGTCAAAATCGCCGATCTTGGTAACGCCTGCTGGGTCAATCACCACTTCACCAACGATATCCAGACTCGCCAATATCGGTCTCCGGAGGTCATACTCGGTGCCAAATGGGGTGCCAGCACGGATGTTTGGAGTATGGCAGCTATGGTAAGCTCACGATAAATTACACTCTGAGTCAATAAGTTGGCTAGACACTAACAAAATCTCGATTTCCAGACCTTTGAATTAATTACGGGCGATTATCTCTTCGATCCGCAATCTGGGTCTAAGTACGGTAAGGACGATGACCACATTGCCCAGATTATAGAATTGTTGGGGCCATTTCCACGCGCCCTGTCAGTTTCGGGCAAATGGTCGCAAGAGATCTTTAACCGGCGAGGTGAGCTTCGCAACATTCATCGCCTGCGGCACTGGGCACTTCCCGACGTGTTAAAGGAGAAGTACCATTTCTCGGATAACGAAGCCAAAGAAGTTGCCGAATTTTTGTTGCCTATGCTGGAGCTTATTCCAGAAAAGAGAGCCAACGCTGGTGGTATGGCTGGACACAAATACTTGGAAGATACACCAGGTATGAAGGGAGTCAAAGTTGAAGGCTTGGCGGTTGGGTCACGGGGAGAAAGCATCGACGGTTGGGCTTGCGAGACTCGAAAGAGATAGACTTTTGAGATACTTGGTCTAGATTTGACGTTGGGCAGCCATAGTTAGGCTGTTCCTGGTTAATATTGGAATGGGATTGTTAAGTACAAAAGCAATGATAACTTCAACCAATCAAAACAAAAATGCATGTGTCCACCAGACGGCTGCCTCTCGGCTGTAGAATAAAACGCTGAAACTCCATCACGCCTAACTCGAGCTTTGCACACATTTGTCACTAAGTCCAATTTGTACTCGCATAACGCTCAAAACTTGCAAGGAAATCCGTCTATTCCAGGCTACAAAGTGACAAATGCTAATTGAGACGAGGGAATATACAATCAATGAAGTAAAAAGACAACAAAACACCGGGAAATAATAAAATGAAGTTACAATGATCCAAAGTTGGCCCAACGACACAAAATCAAAACTACCCCAAAAGCTAAGACGAGAACAGGCAGTAACGCAAAATAGCCTCCTCCACGAATGCTCAAGTTTAGTTATTCCGGCGTTTGGCCTTAGCAGCCATGCGTCGGAAGGCATCAATACCACTAGCACCAATAGGCCGGTGTTCGCCAGTGGCCTTGGAAGCACCGGTGAAGGTACTGACTGGAGCCACGGTGTAACTGGCAGGACGGTCGGTGATGCGGGCACGGCCAGACATATCCGGGATGGCCAGGGCCCGTTGGCGTTCGAGTTCGTGCTGTGATAGTGTGCTGCGCTGGGAAAAGCCGATTTGGGAGGGTCCTTGGCGCTGAGCGAGCTTGGCGGCCCTGTGTGGAAAAGTTTAAACGTTAGTAGACTGCTCATGAGTGTTGCTTCTTTAGATCTGATGGGTACATACTGATGGTCAAATGTGGCTTGCTCGATGTGGCGTTTGCGGTAATCGTCGGTACGGCGAAGGATAGGACGACTCCAATCTCCAATAAGCTTTTCCGCCATGCGCTTAATAGATACCTCTGGCTTTTTCGACTTTGTGTAGAAGAAAACGACCTTTCCAAGGCCACTACTGAGAAGAGCCTCCTTATCAATGGGAAGCTTCATTAAACCGGAAAACATCTCACGCTGGATGTTGTATGCTGGAATACTGCCATCATAGAGAGGCTCTAGGAAGTACCGTACGGCACGAAGGAAGCCAGTGTCGGGATCTACAACAGCAGCCTGGGCGGAGCTCCGGTTCATCATAGAAACAACTTGGGGCAAAACGCCCAGTTTGTGGATAGCCGGCTGGCCATTCTGGCGAGCGTCATTGTCGGCCTGACAGGCCTTTTCCATCTCAACAACAAGGTGATTGATTTGTTCATCAATAGGGTCATCCAAATCCTAATTTCATAACAGTCAGTTCGAGGTTCCTATTTGTTACAAACCGCGCACGTCAGCTTACAGTCTCATCCTTCTTCTTGCGAATCTTTTTCGGCGCCTTGCCAGCCTGATCTAGTACGCGCATCAATTGCTTGCGGCGCCGTTCTTCGGGAGTGAGGTTTTCGTCACGCTGTTCTGGTGACTTGCTGCGAGGTCTAGAACTCTCCGTTGGACGAGATTTGGATGCCCTCGGTTCTCCAGTTGGCGCATCGGACATCTGAGCATCTGGCTCGCGAGCACGCTTGTTGTCTCTGCGGCCTTCTCTTGGCTTGTTGTCTGGCTCGAGAGGGACCTTCCGCTTGGCGACCTTGAGAGTGCGAGTAACATTCTCATCGATGGTAACGGGTCTGTCTTCAATTTTCGCATTATCAGGGTCGTAGTCTTCGGCGTCGGCGTCGTCTACTTCGGCGAGAAGATCATTGTCTTCCACCCTCTGGGTAGGTTCTGTGTCATCGAATTCGGCCATGGTTGACTGTGTTGTGATGTGTGAATTTTTGAAGTGCGATGTAGGTTGATAAATAGTTGGAGGTTCAAATGTACAAAGTGCCGGATGTACAGATGGTAACGGTCGAATAGTCGACAAAGAGCGACTTGAATAAATACAAAATCACAATTCAATTATCGAATATGGGTGCTTACGTATGAAACGTAAAAAATAGAGATGGATATGACGTGAGTAGTTCTAAATTGATAAAGGTTTAGAAGGGTTTGAAAGATATTCGTAAATTTAATACTTCAGGTCTGCCAACCCAGATATTTCGACTACTACTGTAAATGGCAACTTTTAAGCAGGGGGTAGGTAGGTCCCTACTTTCCAGCGCCGCGACCCAAGAATGCACTGTAATGGCCTATATCACGTGATTAGGCGTGTTGTACTGCAGCTACAGTGGGGGTTTGCGCGTTAATTAGTGGACCCGGCTTCTATATGCGACTATGTCAACATTAGTCAACTGAAGCAGCTTCGCTTCTGTCATGCATATGCTCAAATGAAATAAGTCCCTTCCGAAAACGGTTGAATGTAAACACAAATTTCTGGACAACTGGTTACCAGCACATTTGTGGTGTGCATTGTTACAGTGAATATTCCCAGACCCTTTTTATTCCCTCCATCAACACCATCAATACGCCAATTCATTGACTTTACTGCCACTGCGTCATTCATTTAACATTTGCGCTCTAGTCTCGCTAGGACGGGAATTCCACTCTGTTACGTCCATACCCAAGGATCTCTCCTCGTCGACCTGGTTCCTTGTTTCGCAAATACAAAGGCTTGGCAAACACTCACGATCTCTGGTAAACTTCAATTATCGCCAACGTTTGCCTTTCCACACACATACAATCTTTCCTCGACATACTTCTATCGTCTTCTTGCATTGCTTCGAACTTTCTCAAAGAGCACACTTTACGCACACGATTGGGCAATAATCTTATTTGATATTGACGTAACCACGCCGATCTTTTCTCGACGTCATAATATTGCACTACCCCACCCTCTAGCTTTTGAAGATGGAGAAGAGAAGTCACGAAGGCCACATGGAGTGGGAATACCTAGGCGCAGGCCCTACCGATCCCAACAGTCCCTTTACACATTTTGGTAATCGTGTTGCAGCTGGCACTCCGACGTCGACATGTAAGTTAGCGCTTCCAACACAGTCCTCTAGATTAAAGAAACCCACGTTACGAATTGTAGATACTAATGATTTCTATACAGCCGTATTTGCTTCTCCCGTTAAGAGCGGGCCTGGAGCCTTCCCCTTCAAACCGTTTGCGCCTTCGGCGTTACAGCACAGCACGCCATCTAAGGCCACACCATTGTTTGGATCTGCCTCGAACTTCAACACACCTGAGCCCAAACAACGCCAGGCCCCGCCTTTCCGCAACCCACTATTTTCTACACCACAACAAGCGCCCAAGTCTTCGCTATACTCGGAAACAGAATCCAGTCCTTCCGTATCTATGACAACTCCCAGTATTGATTCGCACATGTCAGATGCTGGCTCTGAGATACCCGAAGGGGATCGCACCGAAGACTCATTTGCTTCCTCCATCACCTCACCACGTATAGACAAAAGGCTCCGGTATCCCAAACACACAAACCGCACCGGAAAAGGCGAGATTCCCCGCCTAAACAAAGAGTTTTCCCAGGATGAAGTTATACGTCATCGCCGCCGTCAAGTATTGGATAGAGATCAAAAAGGGGCGCGTTACCGACCAGGTATGTATGTGGATGGTTCTGATTACGAGTCAGAAGATCCGGATACTACTATACTTGCCGACCCCAAGTCCCCAGCCCGGGAGAAGGGCCCCATCGATATGACACCCACCCCCAGTTGGATGGGGCGCCTTTTGCAAGCCATGGAGGACTACCCGAATGCGCCTGAACACTTTTACCGGTGGATTCAGGTTTGCTTCAATCTGGCTTTGTTCATGGGAATTGTGATGGTATTCTGGCAAGTCATTGGGGCAGTAAAATCGGATTTGGATAAAGCTCATGCTGCTGCCCGTTCTAAGTCCATCAACGAGATGAACGAGTGTACTACCAACTACATCGAGAACCGATGTGGAGAAGCCGGCGGTCCAGTGCCATACCTAAGAGATCGATGCTTAGAATGGGATGTTTGCATGCAACGTGATGTTGATGCTGTCATGAACATTCGTGTAGTAATCCGGGAATTGGCCGAGATTGTCAACGAATTTTCGGGCACAATGCAGTTCCGCTCTTGGGTGAGTTCATATCCTTACATCTCCAACCTGTGACAGATGACGATGCTAACCATGAAATTTAGTTGTTTATTGCTGGTCTTCTTTTTGTGGCCATTATCGCTGCCAACATGACGATTTTCCGCAACATCGCCCCACGCCACCCCCCTGCTCCGCCGGCTCAGGCTTCAGCGCCGGCTCAAGTTCCATATGCCCAACGTCCCGGGGATCATAATCAGGGCTTTATGTTTGTCCCTTTGCAGACTCCCTCCAGCCGTCGGCACATGCAAATGATGGATGATGGAAGCGAGTTTGATGAACCTCGGTCTTCTCGTCCCCAGCGTGTCAAGAACTTGATGATGCACCCCCATACTCCTAGCAGCAGCTCTCGGCGCGCTAAGCATGCGATTGAATACCGCGATAATCACCGCGAGCGAAGCAGAAGCCCTAGGAAGCGCAGCCAGAGCCCAAGCAAGCGCAGCCAAAGTCCCAACAAGCGGAGCCAAAGCCCAAGCAAGCGCAGCAAAAGTCAAAGTAAGCGCAGTCCCAGCAAGGCTCTCGCTGCATACAAGTGACTGTTTACGAGGCCGTTTCTTGCTTGGCTCATGTTCTGAAGTATGCTTCCGCGGTTCCATGAGTCGTTTTTATCTGACTCCGTATTCACTTTCGTCCCTTTCCTTTTCTACTTCCTGTTGCGAATTCGTTGGTTGTAACATTTTATTCCCCCTGTATTGTTTTGTTGTCTGGAGTATGGTGTGTTTTTGTTGTTGGTTGGAGTCTACTAGATTGTTTTCTTTTTTTTCTTTTCCTGTTGCGTCTACGTCATGTGTTTATTTCAACTGTTGGATCATAGATATGGTTCTGTTGTTTTCTTGTTTTCCCCTCACTCTCTAGATTCATAGCATTGCACGATATATTATATACATTAGCATACATAGATGGATAGCATCCCAGACATAAATTTGTACTTTGAATGTATTAACTTCATGTTCGTAAACGTAGACATGTGTGATTACAGAGGTCTTAGGATACAACTATCTTGAAATAGTAAAACCACACTATGATACATATGGTAGTTCGGCATTTACCACGCCCGGTTGAGTAGTAAACCTTCTAGATTCTTCGTGTCAAGATTCCATCACGGACGACGTTTTCAGATCTAGCTTTCGGATAATTGCGTGGTATCCACTAGGATTATGCAAACTAAATATCGGGACAAATTCACTTGTCAATCCTCAAGTAGCGGATAATGACACAACACAAAACGATTGCTCGATACGATCGAGTAACCAAGACTGCGATTACCCCGGATGATCCTTATCAATAAGGTGTTCCTTATCATTAAGGATCCAGGGTGTTAGTGGGGGTGCAACGTGCAATGTGCAACGTCAGAATCCTTTGTGATTCCCATCTGTGAGCTTAACAACCGGAGAGTCGGATTGGCTTTACTTTACAAAGATAAGAACGGGTCGGGAAATTGCTAAATTCCTAGGGATAGGTTACAAAGCGGTAGTGTATGTAGGGTACGGTAGTTCAATGCCGTTGTTTGGTTAGTAGGCATTGTTCTTGTGCATATGTCTATGTCTGTGTATATTGTACATATGCACGTCGGACCGTAAGATAGCTATGTTCATTTACTATCTATTAGTGTATTCATAGTTCAATATGCATAGATAGGCGATTTTAGATGGATCTTCAACGAGATGTGTGCTGATAACATAGTTCGAACGTATATATGAAATCCACTCATACATCGTACCGTGGTGAAGTACTTAATGATACGTTAGCACTCTCTGAAATCTACTAGTCCGTCATTCTCTACTACTCTAAGTGCACATTCTTTTCACAAAACTGGTACTCTCTTTGATACCTCGCTGGTCTACCCCCACTATCCCGTCACAATGGCCACCGACACCAAGGCACCAGATGCCAAAACCGATCTAGAGATATCCGACGACTGTGCCGTCGACGAAGCCCTCGGTGACAACTACGTCATTGATCCCGTCGCCGAACGCTCTCTAGTATGGAAATTCGATCTCCGCCTTCTTCCCGTCTTAGCCGTCATGTATCTCTTCAACTCGCTAGATAAGTCTAATCTAGGAAATGCCAAAACCAACGGTCTGGAACGGGATCTTCACTTGCACGGGAACCAATACAACATCATCCTCAGTGTCTTTTTCATCCCGTATGTCCTGACGGCGCCGTTCCTCGGTATCGCTGGAAAGCGGTTTGGACCACACCTTGTGCTTCCTTGCATGATGCTTTGTTTTGGGATTGTTACACTGCTCGTTATTACTGCTAAGAACTTTGCTGGTATTATGACTATCCGTTGGTTCCTTGGTATGTCTGAGTCTGCCTTCTTCCCATTGGTTATTTACTATCAAACACTGTAAGTTCATGTGCACCGTTTCATTCGTTGGGTTCATCATATTGAGATTTGAGATTTAGTTTCTACCGCCGTGGTGAACTCGCACGTAGACTTGCCATCTTCTATGCAGCTCAATCCATCGCTTCGGCGTTTGGCGGTCTCCTTGCTTTCGGTGTTTTCCAAATCAAGGGCGGTTCACTTGCTCCCTGGAGATACCTTTTCGCGATCGAAGGTTCGGGCACTATTCTTGTAGCTTTATTCTCTATGTGGTATTTACCACGCTCGGCATCGGAAGCCAAGTTCTTAAACAGTGAAGAAAAGAAACTTGCCTATCACCGCATGGCTATTGACTCGTCTTCAAAGGTCAACCAACCCTTTGATCTCAAGGATGCGCTCCAGATCTTCAAGCATCCTACTTCCTACGTCATTCTGGCTATCCAAATCTGTCTGGGAGTTCCCCTGCAGAGTGTTAGTCTTTTCTTGCCCCAGATTGTTGCTCGTCTGGGTTACGGTGCTGCCAAGACGAACCTTTACACTGTTGCCCCTAACGTAACAGGTGCCGTTATGCTTTTGATTTTGGCCTTCGCCTCCGATTACCATCGGATGCGGTTCCCATATGTAGCTCTGGGCTTCATCTTCACTTTCTGTGGTATGCTCATCTACGGTACGATTGATGTTGAGCATGAGATCCACCTTGCCTACTTTGCTTCGTTCATGATGACCTGGGGTACGTCGGCTCCCAGTGTACTTCTGGATGTTCTTTACAACAACAACATTGCCAACGAAAACAGACGCGTGATGTTGACGTCCGTTGGTGTTCCCATGGCTAACCTTATGGGTGTTGTGAGCTCCAACATCTTTCAAAATAAGGATGCCCCGAAATATACCACTGCCCTCATTACAACAGCAGTATTTGGTATTGTTGGCTGCATTCTCACGTTGGCATTTGGTTTCTATATGATGGCGGATAATAAGAAGCGTGATAACGCCCAGGGGGTCAAGGTCAACCCAATCACAGTTTCTACAGAGAAACTCAGAGATGGGCCAGCCTCTCCAGATTTCCGTTGGTGTCCATAGATTTCCTTGTCTTATATTCAATATTCATTCTTCCTATTTCAAAACAGCACGAATCATAGGGTTATGCATAATTCAATGCTCATGTGATATCACTGTAACGGAAATATGCATGGGTCGATGCACCGACGTCACTCCAATGCTCCTGCCCCGTTTACAGGGATCATCAAGCCTCGGCTCGCGACGCCAAAGTGTCATGGAACTGTTCATTCACAAACGCGCGCACACTAACTAGATCGCTAACATCCGAATTAAAACCCAGTCGCTCATTTTTGTTTTCAGCAATTCTCACGGGGCTCTTTCTCCGGCCCACTACAACCTCCAATCGCTAGTAATTACTCGACACTAATAATTAATTCACTACCCAAGCTCACCGACGACGGTCAGCTAAACCTAACACCACTGTTACCTTCCTTTGTCCGATCTTCGCAATCGTTACTCCAATAACAAACCCGGCGCATAGAGATACATCGCAGATGGCGTACAATACGCCTTCGCCGAGACCAGATGGCCGGCAGCAGGATTCACAGTCGGGTTGGCTCAGTACATATGACAACTACATCGAAAAGAATGCTAGCCATGTATCGCAAATTGAATCTGCGTTGCGCTCATTGACATATATCATTCCTGGTAGGTACACAAGGGTCAGCACTGGTTTATGACTCGCAGAAGTTTCTAACAACACTCATAGGTCGATTCAGAGATGCCGAGATTGCTTCCGAGTCTCTTCATTCTGGTGTGCAGTTGATTTCAATGTATCATGACAGTCTTCTATCTCGAGCTATTGCACATCTACCCGGTCGAGGTGGGCCACCTAGTCTACACTCGCGTTACACCCGACACTGGACACGGAGAAGCGGGTTTTACAGACGCATTGCCACAGTTTTGCAGATGGCCACATATGTACAACTATTACTTGAAATGGCGGCCAAAAGACGAGGCGGCGATTCATTGCGCTGGAAGCTTGTTGTGGTAGTTGAAGCTGTCAAGGCTTTTTGTCGGTTAATGATCCTGCACATCACTCGGAGCCGGTCTCTGGTGACACCGGTTCTCCCAGAACGTCCAGTAATTCCGGCTGACCCGAATGACGAAGATGACGGTGCAGCTTTGAGAGAACTCATGGGGGAGGAGACTTTGGAGGATTTGATTGGGAAACCGCAGGTTAAGCAACCATCGTCAGACACAGAATGGGAAATGCCTAGAACAGGAATGGTCATGCCGCCTCTCCCCAAAGCGGGAGATATCAGCGGCTACCTGGTCGGCCGCGTTCTATCTGCCGATGACATCAAGCCCCCCACAAACCTATTAAGTCAGCTCCGTGGCACTGGTCACGCGGCAGAAGTAATGCACATTCTTGCGCCACTTGCGTACGCCTCTCTGACGGCGTATGTGTACCAAAAGAAACCCAAGTCGCCGCTGGTTCAGTGGTCACCATGGCTTGCGGGCGTGGCACTGGAAGTTGGAGCAAGACAACTACGGAACCGCGGCCTGGGTACGCCGCAGCTCGAGAAGGACGAGTGGACGAAGCGGGGTTGGGCAATGGGCTGGTGGGTTCTTCGTGGTGCCTTTTACGACAATGTGACCAAGGGAATGGTGGATGGTGTCAAGCGGAAGCTACCGTCTCTTGTGTCTGGTATCATGACGGATTACGAGTATCTCTGGGAGAACTATCACTTCAGCACCACAACGTCATAAATTAGTGGAGCGTGTTTCTGTTGTCTCGGCATGGCGAGACCTTTTTGTGGTACACTTGTCGGTTTGTTATTTTCTTTGTACTGCTAGCGAGCATGATGTCTTGTAATTCTTATTATTTATTCCATTGTTAGAATACTATTGTGTGTGTGTGTGTTGAATGGTGTACATATATGTGTGGGCGTGATACGGATATCGACCGTGAGGCTTGAATTTTCCGAAACTATATATAAAATTCTTCCATATACCCATATCTTGAGCAACCAATGGACAATTCTTTGTGTATTTTTGTCCCATGTATTGTGGTACTCGGTGGTACGCTGGCTGATTCGGGCTTGCGTATGCGAGCATATGTGTATGTATATGGGTATCGCATGTATGATATGAAGAACATTTCCACCTCCACGCTACCTCCAAAATACAGGTTTGTCTTGTCAGAGTACCTCTGCAGCATGACAGACACTGTCGTGGTAACTCGGCGGCATGTTTCCGATGTCGTGTGGGTAAGCTCTGTGTCTCGTTGTCGCCTCACTTTTCTCCGCCACATACGAGCCTTGCTGCAAACTACCGCTGCTGTGCACGTATACGGACCAGTAAGTCGACGAGCCCAGGCAAAGATACTGCAGGAGCTAATCGTGGCCAAAACATGGCTCTGGGGAACAGACCGGGTGTATGGTTTACGAACTGGAAGTGGGTTACTTGTGAGAGACCTTTGTTGGGCGAGTCATCATGGGAATTTGGTGTAACGATGGTAACGGACTCGGTAGGCGAGCTTCATGTGGAAAGGGGCTGTATCTTGAGAGGAGCCGGCAGTGTAGTTACAGGTGAGGATGTTGATACTACTACTGCTAAAAATGTTTTGGCAGATAGAGTCAGATATGTAAGGGAGAAAATGAAAGGATCGGACTATGCCGCAGTTGGATAGAATATAAGGGGTCTATGTTGTATTTCTGTAAGTGAGACTGAACATGGTCGTAAGACGAAGCGGGGAGGGATCCAAGAAGCCGGTGTCCCTTTTTTTCAAGAATACGGAGTTGGCTTGAAATGGTCCGGCGCATGGGCTTTGTGACACGATGATGCTTTGCGTATATTCCTTCGTTTATAGATGCCATGTGCCAAATTTGGATAGTTTCTCGGGGGTTAGGAGTCGATGATGGTAAGATGGAATGATAGAAAAGAAAAGCTATGGCTGGTAAAAAACCCCGCTATCGAATGCGGCTATCAGATGTGAAACTGGCCATGGCTTGGGCTGCGCCTGTTGTGATGGATGGTGTTTGAAACAGAAGTATGGCCCTGAAATTTGACAACATAGCCTCAAGTGTTTTCAAGCTAGACAGTGGAATAGGAGCTTGAACGTATTTTGTTATCAAAATAGGGGGGAAGGTCGTCATAGCTGTTGTACAGAATACATTGAAATACAAAATAACTTTCAACTATAACGAAGTAAATTTCCCTTGACGTCATGATAGACGCTTAAATCAAAGTTGCATTCGCAAGGGTTAAAAGCACGTTATCCTGTATGTATGTAACCACATGTAATTAACCCTGGTGCTGAATTAATTGAATGCGGATTATGTCAGAGGATCGCCAGGAAACAATGTCGATCATGGATCCCGTCATGGAACTTTTCGGGTCGCGACCCAATGGTTGCTGCGAAATCACTCTACTGGCCACGTGCTTGAATTGTGCGTCTTGACCACATTTTGCGGGAGGCCTGGGTTTCTTTGTACAGTACAGATAGGCTCGTGGTCGTTATTACGGGTGTCAAATTGGATTGATTATCTGTGTTTCCAGCCACGAGAGTACCCGCCTGAGCCGCGTTTTGTTTTACGTAGGGCAAGTATAGTGGTTTATATGTATGTACATATGTATGTATGTATGTCATTGACTGAAAATTAAAACCTTGAGTTGAGTTTCGTTGTTATCGTCAGATGTCTGAAATAGTAGTACTCGCGGGAAACGAGGAAAACAATCCTATCCTTAAACTGACAACAGTAAAAGTTCACATAGCAACGGAAAAAAGGTCCCGTAGCCGCACAGACCGCCTAGACTTGTTCGTTGCAGAATCTGGTAAATGCGGGCGGGCCTTCGCCTTGTCGTCGCCACGCAGCAGAAAACCTAGGCTGTATATAGGAAAGATCGACAGTCACAGAGGCAGTGAAGAAGAAAAAGAAGACATAGGTTGTTGTACCAATTTAGGGGGGGCACCGGACGGGCTAGACTTTCCAACCGGTGGGTGACTTACTTGCGTAAATGGAACTGTAACGTGATTTTGTTTTTTTTTCTTTTGCACATGTTTTTCTGGTTGGGCTTGAAATGTCACTGTTACCCCTGGAGAGGGATCGTGCTATGGATTGGGCACGTTTCGTTATGTTACATAGATGGCGGACGCGAAGACAGGATATCCACATGTGGGAGACTGAACTTAGTGATGTTTCCGAGAGGAATCTATTGGTATGTATGTAAGAGTGGGTGGTGGCGTGCATGACGAGACTAGCTTTGCGGGCTTCGGGACTATGAGGGCCGACGAGGTAATCAGCTGGCTATGTTGAGAGTCTGATCTACAGATGAGTTGTGTTGATGTCTTTGATATCGGAAGAATACATATCTGCCATTGAAGTTGAGGCAACCGATAGAGAAATCTCGAGTCGATCTCAAAAGGTTAGACTTCATGTTGCACATGTACATATGTCGGCCATGTTGAGATTTTCTGCTATTCTCCGAGTCCCGAAGAACATCATCTTCCAAGGAAAGTATACGTATGCCAAATTTGTTTATGTACTTATACAGTGACGTTGGACTCTTACGACGGACACATATCTACCGTCAGTAACTTTGAAATTACGTCATGGGTAACTGTGACCACTATTTCATAACATGTGTAATATCAAAGCGACATTGTTTAAATGTGACACGCCGTACTTGTATAAATGTCAAAATGCCTATGTACACATGCAATGCTTGATGGACTTCAGTAGGAATGGATTCAAGCCACGAGGAAGTGTAACTATGATTCTGGAAACAATCATGTTCTAGCGGGTATCGACGTTACTTGTCGTTCCTCTCTTCTCACATGTTCCTTTGATCCCTCGATACACAAACAGTTAGAGACAATAAAGTACTGGCCGATTGTTATCTCTATACTACACCACACATTAAATGCCTTTGATACTAGGTCTTTGAACATGGCGTTTAGATTGTAAAGTCAGCCCATGTGCACGTCATTGCCTACTGGGCTGAAATCCAACACACCCTTATGAATAATCAAAGACTACAAGTTATAAAATGTGACGGATTGTCTAACAGCCGTTGTTGTTGTACACACACATGGAAGTACATACATACATGTTGGAAAGGAAAACCGACTCTCTAGGCCCGATCCTCTCACTTTGCAATCTTTCGACAGAAGTTAGACAGCATTTTTACCATTGAAGCCACACAGCAATGCTAAATAAAAGCGCCCCATTGTGGTCCCTGATGACCGGCGAAGCTAGACATCTTTTTTTTTTTTTTACCAGTGAAGCCAGACAGCGTGTTGACCAGTGAAGCCTCACAGCAATTCTGAATAAAAGCGTCCTATTGTGATCCCTGACGACCGCCTTGTGATCCCTGACGACCGACGAAGATACACAGCATTTTTACTACTAAACCCCCGTCGAAGGATTACAAAGTGAGAGGATCGGGTCAAGAAAGTCAGGCTTCGTTGGAAAGACTTGATGCGAACTACGACAGCGGATGAACTGCAATCTGTGACAAGGCAAGCATTATTATGGTGGCTGATTGTTGGCTCCATAGATGTATTTACTAAAAAACTTGTAACCATATGGAGATGTCATGTTTCCCACTGACCGGACAAGGTTTTCAACGCCAAGGCATCTCATGTGTAGATCAGCTGGCATCCCTTACTTTTTTTCGTTGCCACTTGTGTGCAGATAAAATCAAGTTACACGGCCACAAGTATCAAGACTTTTAAATTCAGTCAACTCCTATTCTGCTTATTGCCGAAATAATCTCACCCGTCAATGATGTCACTCATAACAAAAGTCGGCCGGTTTTTTTTTATTTCTTCCTTACTATTACTCAACGCACAGTTTACTCGGAGGACTATCGATTCGTCCCAAACAACTGGCTCGTGTTTTCATGTGTATACATGGTTGGCGCTAAATCCGCCATAACCCGGCTTAGCTGATTCGCCAATCATTGAATCCCGTGACTCTGTTGTTAACCGAGCTGGCTTATAGTTTATAGAGTCAAGCTTCAACAACCTTATACAAAAGTATAGGAGACTTTGAAAAAGATAGAGGAGGAGAAAACACAAACATTGAAGTATACTTCTCTAAGATTCCCTAAGATTAGTATCCATCTTTTCATGTACTGAATCCAGTTTGAGATACAAATTACATAGCTCTAGAGCCTGTAGGATTTATGATGCTGACATTTGTCCTTGATTCTTAACGCAATCAGGTTTAGTGTTGAAGCTCCATGTGCGTCCCTAATCTCCAGGCATGGTAAAAGGAATACCTAAGCGGCGCCACAAATAGAGCACTAAAAAAGTCATCCATAACCCAGACATCCGCTCCCTGTTGGACCATTATGGGTTGAGCCGCAGCAGCAGCAACAGTAACAACAGTAACAGCCCAGCCAGCTCTAAAGAGAGACTGACTACCTTGGTGCGACAGATGATTTACAAGCGGCTTCTCGAGTCACAGTCGTGGCAAAAAAAAAGGTCAGACTGGGCAAATATGGAAAAGCCACCGTCGTTTCATAAAGACGAGCATCAGGGGCAATTGTGCATTTTGGGAGTTGGGAGGGTGATACAGAGCAAGCTGATTGGAGTGGAGTGGGGGTTTACAGAGCACTGGATATTTTGGGCGCATACTTTGGATGTACTCTTGAGTGTACAATAGATATAGAGATACAACTTTTTGTGTACTTTTGAGATGGGTGATGGGATCATTGCTAGACGAGAAGCACAGACAATAGTCGCTAGGAATCATGGTGGTGGCGGATTAACACACCATGATGACAGGATTTCTGGCAAGATTTGCAAAGTATTTCAACATGATTGATTGTGTATGTACATCTCTATTGGAGATTCAGACGAGATGTACATATATGGTTGACACACATGTGTATATAGACTAGTGAAAACTACAACGACGCTTAAGATATGTTAAAGGGTTGAAGCTACAAAGACCAAAACAAAATGTTACCATTTACAGACGTATATAACTCTCTGCAAGTACGTAGACGACGTAGGAATCATTACCACCAATGTAACCAATGTAACCATTTCAAATACCCCACCGAATTACCTTTTCTCTTCTCTCTTGCTTTGTTTTCAAGTCCCGAATCTAACTATCATGAGTGTCTTTGTATGTATAACAATCTTATTTGTTATACATCCCATAACTTGTTGATTATGCTACTTATCTGATTGAAATCCTTTTAATGTAGTTTGTGCCTTTGTAGATACACATCTATTGGTGACTTTTGCTCACCACATATATGTGTCTATGTTCACATGTACTGTAACCTCTAAATCACGGGAGCGCCCCTGGCTTTAGACAACTACATCCCTGTGCACTTCGCCTTGCTACAGAAAAATGCCTGTCTTTCTCTGATGCCCACTTTTTCTTTCGGAACCATTCCAGGAGTATGGCGCTAAAAAAGTCATTGACATAAGCAAATATATAGTGCATCTATAAATTGTTCATCACTGGAGAACTCCGTAAACTTACATATAACCCGACAAACTATTGTCTATAGTAATTTTATACATCATTATCATACTTCATGCCTATGTTGTATGTTTCCGACCATTTGGTTGGATATATGCATGTATATAAGCATCCACTGTAAACTCCACTTACCAAGTAACAAAACCTAGAAATACCTGTTGTCGTTATCAATTCCTCTTTACCGCTAAACAACGTCGTATTAGGTCAAATGCTGACGTTATCATACTAAACATTCACACCGTATTGATACTCGTCATTCGTCGGCATACGCTACATGAAAATCAGCAAGATTGTCCGTTAAAGTGAATACTATAGTACATATCTGATTTTCACTAGCCTGGAAACAAGACGGCTGTGAGAAAACCTCCCTATGTCTCCTTGAACTAAGTAAAGTGTAGAACACATACAGTGGTTACTCTACTGTCACCCCAACTTTAGTGTCCGCTATAAGCTTCTAGATTCTACCACAATAGCGGTCTTTTTAGGGCGAGTCAGCCTTTTCTGCCCCTGTTTAAATCCTCGCCTTTGTCCGTATATCTCTACTACTAGTGGGATTTTGCTCTTTATTCTTCTCTTCACTAGACTAAACTGTCACTACTAAACTACACTTAGACCTCGGGTCCTCGCTTGATCGATCCACCCAGACTGTTGATCCCTTGTACATACAGTCCCGTCAACATCGTTTACAAACAAGTTTTGATTGACTTGGGTTATCATCAATGCCATGAAGATGTACACAGCTTCTTTGAATACAAACTTGTAACTCGTCTGTCGTTTTGACTTGTATCTGGTCTCTTCACATATACACTGCTTGACAGACATAACTAAACAGCTACTCAACTTGTTTATACTGCTTTTGTCTAGGTTCTACTTTCTATCCATTTATCTCTAATTTTGCCCTGCTTTTTTCTAAAATCTTTTTTCTTTTTACTGCTTTTTTATTCGTCCTCGTCGAAATTGCACAGTCGTTCTTTTGACTCCTGGTCCCCCTTCTTTGCTCATCCGTCAACCCGTTGATTGTTTTTCCCTTTTTGCTTGAATTTCTGTTTTTCTTTTTCTTGTCGTGGGTTTTCAGCTGAGATTCTTTTCTTTCTCGCTACTTTCCCGTCATTACCGCCTTTTCCGACATCTTGTTGTCACGGCTACTTCTTTCTTTCTTCTCGGGCTCGGTCTTACCCTTTTCCATTCCTTGTTTCTCTTTGCTTCTTCTCTTCTTTTTTGTCTTTTTTGAGCCTTGGTCCAAATCATTGCTGACAAGTCTCTAGACCAGACCTGTCTCTACAGAATCAGTGATCCTTGGTTGTTTGCCTTTGTTTAATCTACGGTACACCACTGCTTCGAGAACCACAACTTCCTGGATCGCCTTGCCCTGTTTATTGAGTTTCTTCTCATCGCCTCAACCATTGTTATTGTTTTGCTTTCTATGGCGTGAAGTTGGAAACAAGAAAATACTCGCATTTTTACCCAGGCCCCATTCACTCGCTTTTTATCTTTTTCCGGGCCTCACTGCTCACTGCTCACTTGTGCGCGTTCGTTACTCTTTCAACATCCTTCTCGCCTTATAACTTTCTTGTCTACTCGCGCGCCATCACAGAAAGTCGCATAGAAACATCAATAACTCTTAGTCTCTTTGTTCAACTACCATTGCGCCTAGATTCCGGAACTTGCCCTTCGCTCTCCCAAAAAAAAAGTCATCCAACACAGACATATCACTTAGTCTAGACTCTCGCCTTTACAATTTGGCCCACCGCCACTGTTAATATTTCGATTTTTGTCTTTTGACCTTCTCGACGTCATTCCTAGACCTCGTGCGCGTGTCTCTGGTCTACTACTTTATATTCGGCAATCTTCCGTCCAACTCCACAAATCACCGTTTGCTGCTATTGTACCCATTTGTACCCGCTCGCGCCGCGCTTGTCTTGAAGTTGCCGCTTTTCTGTTGCTCCCTGTGCCGTCGAGATCCGACATCTATCCCGGCAACTGTGCGATCCTCGCTTGTTACTCGACTGCACAACACTACTGGATACTCGACAAAGTATCACGAGGACGATCATCGTCTGTTGACTTGTACACTGTCGCACATCAATCAGGACGACACCGAGTTGTCTTGCGAACAAATAAAAAAAAAAGGACGGTGTATCTTGTCCTAGACTAACGGCATATTGGTCCGCGACAATCACCTCCCTAATCTATTATCCGCCTCTTTGGTAACACAATTCACCAAAATAAATACTATAGACGACACTCTCGCTATCATGGATCCTTCTCTCAACGACACACCAGCCGATGTGCTGAATGAAGCCCGCCGCAACCTGAAAGTTCTGATGGATTCTGGAATATCGCGTGAGGCTCTTTTCGCCTTGATTGCCGACTCATCAGCCTCTCCTACACAACAACAACTCATGCCTCCCAAAACGCCATCTCTGCCTCATACCCCCATAAAGGAGGAGGGTATGCCAGTCAACATGTCAGGCCAACCAATGTCCTGCCCCCAGCAGTCACAGGTCCCTGAGATCAAGCTATCATCCTCGCCACTACAGCCACAATCAATGCCAGCCCACCAAATGGACCAGACGGGTATGTTATATTTATAGAACCAATATTTGATGAATTACACTAACGCCCTGTTTTAGGAGCTATGCAAATGCCAGTGTTTAATACCCAGCCCGTCAACCAATACGCTTCTCGTGGTCACCATCCTAGGATCTCCATTTCGTCAACAAGCTCTGGTTCTAGCGGTCATGCTAGCATCTGGTCGCAAAATTCGGCTATGAGTAATGCATCTTCGGCGGCCAGCACATATAGCGCACCAGCTTCCACATCAGCGTCGTGGACAAACACTCGACAAAACTTTTATTGGTGTACTTCGTGCGAGACCCGCTTCAAGCGCAAATATGACTGGAAACGACACGAGGAGGAGTTCCACGAACGTTGGAAGAAGTACCCGTGCCCCGAACCAGGATGCAATCGGTCCTTTTGGGGCGCCAACACATTCAACCAGCACCACAAGAGCTCTCATGGTTGCAGAACTTGCCCGCATAGTGAAAAGGTTGTCAAGTTTTTAAGGAAGCGCAAGTACTGGGCCTGTGGTTTTTGTTCAGCATTGCACCCTTCGCGCGAACGTCACGTCGAACACGTTGCCCGTCATTTTGAGGCTGGGAAGAGCAAGACAGACTGGATGCACTCGCGGGTTATTTATGGTTTGCTTCACCAGCCTTTGATTCACGAAGCTTGGAAGGAGTATGTAGCCTCCAAGCATGGCGAGGTCGCGCCTAACTTCAGTTGGAATCCAACAAAGACTGGCAGAGCCCAAGGCTTCATGGAAAACGAGTGTCCTGGGCAGTTGCAAGATCTTCTCGAGTTCTTCTCTGGTAACAAAACTGAAGCAGAGAGTATCGTCAAGGTAGCATATGACTTGTCAGATATTGTATATGCGCCTGCCATGCCTCCGATGCCAATGGCCCTGGAATCACCCGGAAATGCAAAGGCTATGTCTTATCCCACACCTCCGGAATCTTCGCTTTCGCCAATCTCACCGGGTGCTGTCATGATGTCGCAACATGCTTCCCAACACGCCAACATGGATGCTATGAAGCAGCAACAGCAATTTCAACAAATGCAGACAATGCAGCATCAGATGCAACAACAACAATTGCAACACAGACATAGCTCCCATTCTTTATTGACAGGAGAACCACATTCACCAACAACGTACGCTCAGTTCCAGCCCATGATGCAACCCATGTTTGGCGCATTGTCTTCTCCTCAAAGCATGCCCCAACTACAACTCAAGTCGTCTGGGTCTCTTCGTCGGTCTTCGCTTGAGCGTGCTCTTCCACCACCACCGCCTGAAGCCATAGCCGCCACCCAAGCCATGGCATACGACTTTGGCATGCAACAGAACTTCCCAGATTGGTCTAGTTTTAATGGTAGTGTTATGGACGAAACCATGTCCCAAGCTTCCAACCAGGGACAGTCGCCCATGAACCAGCCCATGCAGACCCAACAACATCCCTTACAAACAGATTGGCCCATGATGCAGTTTTACGCCCCAACATGATAGCAGAAACCCACCGCTTGCTTTGACTAGCCATATTGGTTTTCATTTGGTTACATTTTTGTAATACTGCATTGCTCTACTGTTTTGTACCTTTACGACCAAGGGAGAGGTTGTATTTCGGAGTCAGATAATGCTTATGGTTCTGTAGTATCTGTACCGTTTACAACTCCCCTATGAATGTCTTTTTTTTTCACTTGCCCCATGAAACGTCTATACCATACGCTCTTCTCTCGCGGGCACCAAAATTGGGTGTAACCCGTGACAGTTTGGCCTCAATCGTCATGTATGGTGATTGATAGGCTGTTCACATTTTCCTTTGTTTATTTGTCTCTCTTCTTTTTGTATCTTCAACCTGTCTCTTTTTGTCCATTTACCGTTTTAGTCTTTGTGCGCCAAGCGAGACTTAGACGTCCGCTCAAAGGTTGCTGCAGGACTCTTAGACGTCCGCTCAAAGGTTGCTGCAGGACTGGAACTTGACGCACAAGCGTCGCATTGCATTGTTGTGTATCCTGCATCATGTTTACCTTGACATCTGTTACCAAGGATGTTCTCTTAATTCCTGTCTATATCGTTATTCTTTTTCCATACATTCTACGCTTGGTCGTTGTGGCTGGTTTCTCTCTAAGGTGGCTTTGATTCGCCTTAATTTTTGCTGCTTGTTATTATTCGCTTCTTTATATACTGGTATTTAGATAATGGTTAATATGCTCTTTCGCAATGTGTATTCGTCGCTTCCAATTTTTGAGTTGTAGTTGTTTGAGTTCATGTAAGCTGTCAGTCAAAAGTGTTTGCGTTTTTAGTTGCAGAATAGTGGGACCAGGATAAAACTGTCAGCTGTCTCTTACATCTGATTGGTAGATTTTTAGTGTAACTGGAAACAATGTCTGATGTTTATTCTGAAGGTACATGGACGTGTAAGTGGCCCCTTTCAAAGTTATGTCCAACCTAACGAAGAAGTACAACCCATCTAGAAGGATATATCGATTACCAATAGAAGAAGAATGTAAATTTCGCCCATACGGACACCCTCGCTTCGGATATCAGTCACAAGAATGCAGCTCACTTTACGTGGAATGTCTCACTCTATACCAGTCGGGAGATAGTCTAAGCCAAGTTTGGAAGTCGACTATATGATTTCCATACACAACACTTCCCCGGAGGAAGCGAGATGTGTTAGCCGTATCCAAGGGAAAGATGCATTTGGTATAATTAGTCGGCCCGGGCAAGGTTCTTCCTTGATCTAGCCAAGAGGGTATCGATCGGCGATGGAACTCGCCGTGTGGGGAGAATACGGGGGAGTTTTAATGTCGAGCTTTTTCTCCCTTTGTTGGGTGAGTTGGGAGGGACGAGATTGGCTTTGTTGAATATTCTTTGAGACATTATGGGAGTTGGGCGTCGTGTTTTTGGAAATTTTGGTGGTGGTGGGATTGGAAATGGAAGGGCTTGGAACTGGAATGGACGTTGGGAATATGCCATGTTTTTTCGAACACATGGGAAAGTCTCACTTGGCTCGGGGAGCCTTCCTGATGTGGTTAACGGGGCTTGATAATCGTGGCACTGTCGGATCTACGATTTGGATGGATAGGGCGTATATCCGTACTTGGTTTCTTGTGGTATCTTGATTCTCGTTTCTATGGGGAGGAGACGAATACTGCGGTGTTCCCCGCGCGATCACCTGATGGGAGTGTTTGTCGCTTAGAGGGTGCTAGATCCTTTGTGGCGGATAGCGATGAAAAACTCGTGGCGGTTGGCGTGCGGGAATCTGGAGGATGGAGGGCTATGGTGGGTTGTTCCATGGACGCCCCACGGGGTACCCCAGACTTAGCGGCATTCTCAGGAACATGTGTACTTACACAAAGGGTGTCTTGAATGTTAAAGCTATTATGGTATGGTGTGGGGTGTAGATAGTCCCGGATACCGCTTGTAATGGTGTCGATAACCGGAGGAGTTATTCATGAGATACTAGTTGAATTGTCGTGACTTGTACACGGAGTAGGCGAGGAGGTAAATGATGAATATCGCGGAGTAACTATCTTGATGCGGAGGCCGTGGAACTATTACGTCGTCACGAGGTCATCGTTTGAAGTCCCCACGACCTAGATGCTTGTGGCGATGACTGAGAAGAAGAGTACGGTTAAGCCCGAGAGTTTTTGGTATGAAGATTCAGAGTGGTGATGGGGACAGCGCATTAGGATAAAAGGATACACGTTTCCTCTTGTTATCCTGTTGTTTCCTCATCAACGCACTCACGCATTCTTGCCTCTTCTGATCCATTCTATAAACTCAGTCTTCTCTCTATCCTTCTCTTCTCTTTACTTTACTTTACTTCCTTTTCTTGATCTACCTAGACACCATGAAGTTCTTCATCTCACTTACCGCCCTCATTGCCTCCGCAACCATCTCCATCGCCTCGCCCATAGCCAGAACCCCCCGCAACTCCACCCACGAAATCGACGTCTCCAACCGGTACATAATCACCCTCAAAGACACCCCCACGCACAATCTCACCGACCACCTTGACTGGGTCGACCGCCTGCACGCCCGGAACCTCGCCAAGCGCTCCGGAAACACCACCTTCACCGGCCGCACCCACCTATACAACAACACCGTTTTCCAAGCCTACGCCGGCCACTTTGACGATGCTACCATTGCCGAGATTACTGCCTCGGACGATGTCCATGGAGTCGAGGAAGACCAGGTCTTTACCATCTCCGCTGTCACTACCCAGGTTAACCCTGACTGGGGTCTCTCTGCTACTTCGGCTCGTAACAATAAGGCGACCGCGTACAAGTACGATTCGACTGCCGGGTCGGGGACATACGTCTATGTAGTTGACTCTGGGATCCGGACGACCCATACGGACTTTGGTGGGCGTGCTAGCCAGGGGTATAACGCTGCCGGTGGGACCTTTGAAGATGCAGTTGGTCACGGCACGCACGTCGCCGGGATTATCGGCTCAACCACCTACGGCGTCGCCAAGAAAACCAACCTCATCGACGTCAAGGTATTCTCCGGAAGTTCCACCTCCACCTCCGTCATCCTCGCCGGATATAACTGGGCCGTCAGCAACATCAAGAGCACCAATCGTGTCGGCAAGGCCATCATCAACCTATCAATTAGTAAGTGTTTGACCCCTTGCATTACCATAGTCTTGTGTAACACCCGTGTAAGACGCGGGGCTTTCCGAAATCACCGATTGTCAAAGAATATCACGCTAACACGAATTTCCCCTTTTGTCTAGGCGGTTCTAAATCAGATGCACTAAACAACGCGATTGCTACTGGCTACTCTGCGGGTATTTTAACAGTGGTTGCCTCGGGAAATGACAATGTCAATGCATCGACAAAGTCGCCAGCTAGTGCGACCAACGCACTTGTTGTCGGAGCGCTGGATAAGACATTTGGAGAGGCATCGTACTCGAACTATGGATCCTCTGTTGATATCTTGGCGCCCGGTTCGAGCATCAAGTCTCTTTACTACACTTCCAACACAGCCCTGGCTACCATGTCTGGAACGTCAATGGCATCTCCCCACGTTGCGGGTCTTGCCGTTTACCTTATGGCATTAGAATCCCTCAAGACGCCCGCGGCTGTGGCCAAGCGGATTCTAGCCCTGGGATCCAGCGGGGCCGTTTCCAACTTGAAGACCAATTCGCCCAACCTTGCGGCATTCAACGGCGCCTCGTAAATGCCGCGAATTCCTCTTTCTCGGCGGCTAAATGGGTGGGAGATGGCATGGTTCGATTGTCCGAGTTCCCGCTTTTGCTTTTTAGGGGGCTCCTAAGGAGTTCGTCGGATGATCTGACTGACAGAGACGGGTCGTCTTGAATACCCCACGAGCATTTGCAGCAAGGATATGCGTGTACAGAGTCATGTTTATGTACGCGGGTGGGATGGGCCCGTGGCCACGGTGACAGCGACAGTGACAGTGGCTGTTACCTGATAGGTACCTGATAGGTAATAAGAGGGGTGTAGAAAGGGTCTTATCATGGAGTTTCCTTTAAACTTCCCGTAGTCCGGGGAATACCGCTTAAGAACCCATACTCACGGACACATCTCCATTATCTTTGCATGCCGAGATTCTCGTGATCCACCCGCACTGGTACTCTTCACAGGTTGATCGGGCGGTTCCAACGACCAGACGTGGGGGTTTAGTTTCATTGTAGAAAGACAGTTTCCTTTACAAAATAGTCACTAATGCAGAAGAATCTGTGCATCAACGCATTGTTATCCATCAGGTGATATGAATCGGACCTTCAAAGAGGTTCTCGAAGACTGTCAACTTGACACCATGAGTAACATCGGTCTACAACAGTGTCCAATCTATCTACCGATTCCGCCTTGTACCTCGATAACATACAATATACCCAAGACAATTCTCGTCTCCACCTGTGCATGTGCGGGATCCTTCTATGAAGGCTGTTACATGGAAGACGCACGTGTAAGCTCAAAGCGGGCAGCAGTTATTTGTTCCAAGGTTCCAAGAGTAGAAGCGAGTATTAGGATGAATAACTGTTCAGCTATTATAGGCGGAGCTGGCCGGTTTGATATTTTAGGAGAGAACAACGGTGAACGAGCCGAATGTTGTATACGTCGTATCCGGAACTGTCATGATATAGGGGAAAGGATGAATCCCGCGTGAGAACAGAACAAGGCCGAGGACAAACAGAAGGTGAAAACGAGCATAGACACAGTATACCAAGGAAACCAAAATAAAGTGGAACAGAAAAGCAATGTATTTTACAGAGGTGAGAATTCAAAATAACAATTAAGACTACAGACAGTGTCTTCTCGGAGACTTGCTCAAAAGCAATGTATACTCCACTTCACTTGCCAACCAAAAGAGCAAATATGCACAAAAGAAAGCAAACTCCAACGCCATGTATCAACACCGTGATAACTTCACTGTTTCCATGTCCGCATCCCTATGAAGCAGGGTCTTTAAGCCCATATCAAGAGCAGCAGTAGCAGTATAAAACCCAGGGACCGAACGCCAAACCCGAAATCATCGCTCGTAGTCTTTTGACAACAACAGAAAAGGAAATAAAAAAACACACAACACTGATCAGGCTCTGAGTCCTAAAATAACTCAAAGCAAATATGGGTATATAGTACAAAGAAAAAAAGCAAGTAGACAAGAAGATGAGAGATAATGAACCATTAGGCCCACATCTCAGATGGCTCAGGCTTGCATAATACAACCATCTCGAGATCTGACACCTTGTTCTTAAGCTCCGAGTTCTCACTTGCCAATGCCTTATTCTTAGCCTCAAGGTGGGCAATGTACTCTGTCGCTTTACTTAGGATAGTAGCCTTGTTAACCTTGTTTGCGGGTTGAAGGCCATCCAAATCTTCCTCGTCGTCCTCTTCTGGAAGGTCCCCACCAGTCATGACCTGGTTCTCCAGACGTTGGACCATGACACGCATAGCGGGGATGGCATCTCTAAGAGCGGCAATCTTGTCGTTGAGGTTATTGCGATAGCGCTTCTCAATCATGTTGTGGGTAGTTTTCTTGGGAGGCAGGGTAGTTCTCCGACCACTGACGAGCCCGTTTGTTCTTGAAGGCGCAGAAGACCGCGTGGTTCTCACGGGGTTCATTGGTGGGGGCGAGGTGCTGCTGCGAAGACTATCACTACTTGAGACGTCACTGACGGTCTTGCGATGACCAATTGGTGAAGTTACAGAAAAGGTTGGGGAAGCGAGGAAGTCGTAGGTACTGGAAGAGGTGGGATTCGTCACGTTGGAGAAGGGTTGGAACATCATGGTAGGGCCGTCGATGGGTGAGCTTTGGAATAGGTTGTCGGTGAGAGGCTCGGTGAATCCGGTTGCTGTGGTGTCTAGGTCAAGT
The DNA here is from genome assembly GCA_001483325.1 of Huntiella savannae. NCBI lineage: Eukaryota > Fungi > Ascomycota > Sordariomycetes > Microascales > Ceratocystidaceae > Huntiella > Huntiella savannae. The sequence continues at coordinate 2,577 of LCZG01000026.1, read as the reverse complement.
GGGATGATGGAGGGACTCTCGGAGGCAGTGCGGGGCATGATTGCCTCGGGAGATACAAAGAAGTTCTTGGGCTGAGTCTGTTGCTGTAACCACATATCACCACCAAACTGGTTGTACTGGTCGGTGAAAGGGTATGATGAAAGCCCTTGGGAATCGGGACTCTGATTCAAGACCTGATATGGGACGAAGAAACAGTGTTAATGGGTGTTTCAAAAGTTACATGACTATTAGATTGATATATTTACCTGCTTGTTATAGTACCCCATAGGGTTCTGGGACATAGTAGTAGCCATGATAGAAAGATGTTATAGAGTAATAACGTTGAGAGACTTTGAGAAGACAAAGTATAAGGGAGGGGCAAGTTGGAGATAGATATTGGCGGACAAGTTCTCAAAGTATAAGTAAGAACAAGAATGTCGAAGACAATAAAGATGATATTCAATGACAGAAGTTGCTGGAGATGATAGATAGACAAGTCGTTCTCAAAACACACAAGTCGGGGAAGAGACGCATGTTATATATTAGCGGCCGGGCCTTGACGTTAGTCGTAGCTAGATGGAGAGGAGGGGGAAGGTACATACATACATACGCAGGTTGGTACACAAGTAGGTACTACAACATCCCCAAAACAGTCTCTAAGCAAAAAATAAAAAGAAAAAAACATAAAAAAACACTGAATTTATCGACCCCAATCGATGTGAGCCTGGCTTACCAACTAAATCAACTACCCATTGATTCACCCCTGTCAATCGACCTCCTTCCTTTTGTCTACACCCCTCCCATTGCTGGTGCTCCTTCCCCTATGGTAGTAGTTTTACGGGCCCTAGGCCAATTATTTTATGAGGGAAAGCACGGATTGAAACGCCGAGCAGGCCATGATAGCCACGATTTAAAGAGAAATGGTACCATTTGAGAGATGGGCGTGAAGGGTCTGAGTTGGAGCATGTTTAAACAAAGAGCGCGGGAAAAGGAAAAGGGTGTTTTGATAGCTTCATACAAGCATGTATTAGCGGGCCGGACGGGATTTTTTTTTTTTTTGGTGTCATGGAGGGGAACACTTCTCAAATGCGTATTCTGTCCTTCCTGGTGGCCGTTGTTCGGCGAGATGTAAAAAAGTAGATACACATGGTCCTCTGGTTGATGCTCCTTGGGGCGAACTAGTACTGGCCTGCCTGCATGAAGTCGGTCAATATCGGGATGCACGACAAGCGAATGTACTCTACAAAATAACTAGTGGCCTGGACTTGCAGGCGGGATAGTGAATTCTACTTGCTCTGTCGTGGGGTTATATACATACGTATGTGTGTATATACATTAGTATTAGTATAGGTCGAAACTCGGAGTTCTACTAAATGGATTAAAAAAGTGGCATATTTAGATGCGTTGTACACACATGTGTACATGTATACATGTAGGTGTACATCTCCTCCTATAGGTGACAAGCCATGCCCATGTTCTAGATTCATCCTCCGTACCCGTGACCATCAAGAGCAAGAAAGCAGCCATCGGCATCCACCATCGCCGAATAATTGTCTTCGCGGAGCTTCCAGAATTGACCCACGTCATACTCTCGTGATTTCCCTCACTCAGTGAGATGTGGTATGTATGAAGAATTCTCGCTTCCTTTTCATTCTCATTCATACTCACCAAGTGGCGAAAAAAACCAACAAACGAAAAAACCGCTCCACTCGAAAAATACATACTACTTGGGGAAACATCGAGAAGCCCTCCTCTTTTGGAGACACATGCCAGTATACATCCCGCTTGTGCGCCATGAACTGGAATTTCTCCAATGCGCAGCTATGTATGTATGTATGTATGTATATGCATGTGCAGGTAGGTAGGTAGGTAGGTAGGTACATAGGTATACAATATCCATTCGCTCAGCGGAGTAGATTCCAAAGCTATGTACATACATACATACACCGGCGGGACACCCGGCAATTAGAAACGGCCGACTTCCTGCACACACGATTCCACAAAAAAAAAACACAACCAATCTCGACTTTTGAGACATCCACGGCGGCCATTGTTTCATTTTCTCCCGCCATAGGGATAGAAAATTGGGTGTTTCTACCCGGTTGGCTACACATGTGTCATGATACAATCCACCAATTCACCAACTTTCCTTGACACTTCTTGAAAAAGAAAAAAAAAACACGCCGTCTGTTTCCCGTCCATGAACCTACCAGCTCTGCGAACGGACTGACACAACTGATTCATGCTTTTTCCATCAACACCACCTATTATATACTAGGGTCAGGGGTTAAACTTACCTTTGAGCACAGCCCCATGTGGTGCGATTATGTACTGTTTACCAGATGCGGAAGAAGTGATTCCCAGTCTCGGGCAAACTCACATGTTGAGATATATGGCCAAGTAAATGTCTATGTAAGTACTTACCTACAAGTATATCAAGATATACAATGTATATAGCCACACCACAAGCCAACCAGCCAACCCCTCATGCTCGTCTTCCACTCCCCTGTCAATCATGCATTTCTCGCCAACGATTCCGAAGGCCCGTCAGAAGCGCAGATATCGTACTACAAAGTGGGCGGAAGGGGCCGACGGTGC